>JAXGGA010008887.1:0-54316 GCA_038373865.1 Uloborus plumipes
GATATGATTCGCAAACTGGGAAGGGCTATAACGACTATAAGTAATACCATCTCATGTTGCAGAACCAATACTCCACATATTTGGGTTTTGCAACATGAGATTTGGGGTGAGGGGGGAGTTGTGAGGCATCGAAAGGAAAAAATAGCACTCTTAATCTAATATTAAAAAAGTACTTTGTTTCCCTTTAAAAAAAAATCAAAAAATAAATAATAATATTACAAAAATTGACGGGCATTGAAATAAAAAACACGATTCCCGTTCTTTTGGTGTCAAGTGAATAATTTATGCTCAAAAGATTACGGAGTTTTTTTTTAAATTTTCCCAAAAGAAAATTTTTAAGTAAAAAAAAAAAAAAAATTAAAAAAAAAAAAAAATTCCCAAAAAAAGTGTGAAAGGGTTCTCATTTTTTTGCAAAGGGTTTTAATTTTTATCACCTTTTCATAAATTTCCTTTATTTAATCATAAATTTTATAAATATTTAAACAATGAGTTACTTCAACTTTTTACCCTAAAGTCAACTGTTTCAACTGGAAGCTTTTGCAAAAACCCACCCATTTAAAAAAAAAGATGAAATAAAATTAAAAAAAAACTGATTAAGGTTTTAAGTGAAAAAATACTTATTGCAAGTGAAAAATTTAACAACTAAAAACTCATTGCTAAATATTTAGTACACTTCCCACTAAAAAAAAATTACAGTAAAAAAAATAAAATCAAGGTTGAAAAAAAAATAACTATGATATAATGCTTTTTGTTAACTTATGTTAGAATAGCTTTTAAATCTGAAAAGATTGAAATTAAAAAAATTGCAAAATTTTTGAAAACCCCAACTTAAATTTTGGGCGAAGCGGCAGATGTCTGTAAGCCAAAAATAAATTTTTTTCCTAATCACCTGTTTTATTAAAATTCAAACAAAGGAGAGTTAAATAAGTCGGCTCCTTTAAACTACTAAACTTTTAGCCGATTTTTCTCTAATATCTAATAAATGATCAAACCCCCCTTCCTCGGATTATGGGTATTCAGCAAAATCACTTTTTTTTCCAAAACTTAAATAAGGAAGATTTATTCCAAAATCTAACCGCTTCCCTGATTTTTATTTAAAAAAAAAATAATGGGAAATGTCCCTAATAAAGGCAAGGGAAAATTCTTTTTTAGGTGACAAAGAAAAAGAAAAAAAAAATAAGGGGTTTCAAATGAAAAAATAAAATCAATAGGGTGAAAAAAAATCTAAATTTTCAAATTAAAACTTGCTTTGGAAAAAAAATAATCTCCAAAAAAAGCTCCATGAAAATAATTTGTTTTTAAGGGGGGGTGCAATAAAAAAAAAATTTTTCAATCTTACTCAATAGATGGCGCAAAATGCAACTCCTTTGCACTGCCCATCTATGACGTTTGGTGACGACTATGGTGACATCACCATAACGCTTATCTTAGGCTTTAGCCGCAAAACTCGAATGACAACTGACATTGTATTGATCTTCACGACTATCTATGCTTACGACGACAGAACCGGTTAGTGGAAAATTCTTCGGAGACTTGCTTGGTTCGGTAGGGGAGTGTGGAATGCGTTTCATTGTTTGAAACCCCTCTTCAAGTTTTCTCAGCCCAAAAGAGGAAAAGCAAAACCGCCTGTCGGGCATAGGCGATTTAGATCGCTAATTCTGGGGGTGCAACCACGCTCTGGGGAGCGACGGTACAACTTTGTTTCAAAGTAGAATATTTTTTTAATAATATACCAATAAATACCCAATTACAGATTGTTCCATCATTCTATAATATGGTACTGAATAATAAATAATTTCAAAAATGTATTTATTTGCATGTAATTATTTATTTATTTTGTTTGAATCTTCGAATGAATAAAAATACTCCATTCTCAATATTGCTCTTGCATTGGCGATGTGTGGTGATACACGAGGTTTGTTTCAAGTAAATTAACTTGTATTGCAGCTATGAAAGAAAAATAAATTATTTTTCTAACCGCTGTTCTTGATAAATATACTTAGTTTAAATTTTTTTTCAAAATAGAACCAAAAATGTTTGGGTGCGGTTCACCCCTTGGCACCCTCGTAAATCCGCCTATGCTGTCGGGGGCTTTTACAGAATGATTGCGGGCGGTACACATGCTGTACAATAAGTCTTTTTTTCTTAGAGGACGGGGGTTGAAATTTTCACTCGAACCCTTTGGAGCCGGGGATTTTTTCAAGGTTTCATGCGTCTGGTACGACAGTTTATACCAATGGAAAAGAAATGTGTGGTTCAACTGTCGTACTACCTGGGTCGAAAGAAAAATTTCTATGTGAACAGCCCGGATCTAAAAGGTTGAATAAATATAAATTTTACATGTTTCAGAGATATTTATTTATTTAACTAGTCCCTCCCCCCCCCCCAGGCAAAAAAAAGAGAGCATCTTACGGAAGGATTAGTTACAAAAAAATACTTTCCTGGCATTTTTATCCATAGGAAATAAATTTATCACAACATAATTCAGATTCTTTTTTTCTTTGGAGAATACTGCAAATGTATTAGATTTATAATGTCATTCAAAGTTCTCAATCTAATATAGGTTTCTTGAAATATTGAGAAGCTTCTTTCCCGCATGCCAGTTACGAAAATAGTTGAAAAGTAAATTGAAAAGAAAAAAGAAAATTTGTTAAGTAGAGAAATAATTATTACTGCAATACTAAAGCCACTTTGGAATTAACAGTATTTATACGATATGGAAATGAAGTGTGATGAAAAATATTATATTGTAAAAGGGACGATATCATGATCTAAAGAGCTCCCTCTTTATTGATTAGATAACGATGGCGCAGCTCTCAATCATGACGATATTGCACTTCGGTTCTTTTTGTTCATGTAATGTGCTCCGTGCGGGGCCGATGGGAGGCTAGGACTGCCTAGTCCGTTTCTAGGGGCCCAGCTAGGAGCAGACTAGTGTAAGTCATTGGCGGATTTAGGCTGTGAATTCTGGGGGTGCAACAAACCGGAGTTTCCGTGGGGGGGAGGGGGGTTCAGGACCAACCGAGTCCAAGGGCCCTCCTTTGCAGAGTTTTGAAAATTTACCTTAAAAATGTTGGTTTTCAGCTGATGTGAGAGCAAATTTTATCGCATTGCTTACTGGTATGATGTGCAAGAATTTGAAACAGTTTATGAGATTTTTGATAAAGAATAGTTTTTTTTTACTTTATTAGCCAGAGTTGTTTCAAAGAAAGAGAAATTTTAATGATACACCTGTATATACCCAATTACTCAGGATAAAATCATAATTTAAGAAATGCAATTGTTTGATGTTTGTATAATTTCTTTTCAAATGAATGAAAATACTTTCATTGTCAATACGTAGCACAGTGACATTTCTTTCGCGATTTTAATGTGAGGTGACACACTCGGGTCCAAGGGCGGATATAAAGGCGGATATAAAGATGGGGACGATCGCCCCTCCCTTGAGGATCTCTTCTCCAGCAGTTTTTGAATTTTGAAGTTCAAAAAAGGCAATTTTAGTTGATCTTTGATGACGGAGCTCTGATGTGGAAAGTTTTCGAAATGGAAGACCAACAACATTTGTTAACAAGGATGCGTGGCGAAAAACATGTGTAAGTAAGAAAAAAAAATCAATCGCCCTTCCCTTGTAATATTTCTGGATCCGCCCTTGCTCGGGTCCCACAATAAAGTACATCAGAGAATCTCAAAGTGTTGTCCGTGGACCCCCGGGGGTGTCCTACTGAAACAGTATAAACTGAAGAACGAATATTTCTCGAACTCACGATTTGAACAGATATTTGACACCTAATTGAGTTCCGAATAGATTTTTTGTTTCCATAGCTCAAAATAATAATGTTAAGTATTTACTGCACAGCAGCGCACCCACGGAGCTTTTTTGGGCATTTAATTTTGGAAAGTGTACTTTATCCGTAATGATTGAAAATTACTCCTCTGAAAATACAGCTGTTACAAAAAACTTCCAATAAACTTATCCACCACTAGGGTAACATTTTTCCATTTTTAAAAACAATATTTGTTGCAGTTTTCATTGTTCGATGTTTTATTTTATTAATTTAAGCGTAAGGAAGCACTAGATTGCTGTGTGTCTTTTATCATTTGCAAATTTAAACTCATTTTTTTGATACATATGTAGAGAGAAAAAAAGCATTGAGAAGTAGAAAACAGAATTAGTTTATTCTTCCCTGGAAAGTTTACTAAACCCAGCCTTAGCTATATATAATGGAAAACTCTGTATGAGTGAAAGCTTACTCTAAAACTAAATTTTTAACAAAAGAAAAAAAAAAGAATCTATTAATAAAATTCGAAATGCACTGGTTTTAGATATAACTGCAACCTGTAGCTAAACGAACGAGCTTTTTTGCAGCCGGGGACTTACATATACCAATAGGCTAACAAGGTCCAACCAAGGGGCCCCGCTCTGGGGTCCCCAAATTTGTTTCATAAATATTTTAAAAGACGATGACCTACGCTCGACTGGAATTTATATCAATAGGCCTATGTGGACCGGCTTAGGGGCCCCACATTTCGGTTACCGTTGTTTTATATTACGATATTATGCTATAGGGCCACAAAGTTCGACTGGATTCTAAAGCTCCAATACGATGGCTATAGCTTTTACCAACCAACTAAACTACCGTTTGTTTGTTTTTTTTTTCTTTTGCAGCCGTTACCAGATTAGTAAATATAGTCCAATATGATCCGGTTTAGAGGCCCCCAAATTTGTTTCACCTCAAATTTAAATTCGATGTCATAGTTTTATTACAGCAAGTGTCTGATTTTTCAATAGGCCCATGCCGCCCGATTAGGGGCTCCCAAAAAATTCTTCCACCATTTTTAAAAAGTTACGATGTCAATATAGGGCCACGATTTTTTTCTTTTTTTCATCTATTGTACTTTAGCTGCTTTATCGTACAAGTTTGTTTTTTTGGCTTATTCTGAAAATAAAATATAGCGCGAAAAAACGTCAAATCAAATCCGCTGTGCTTGAACCATTTCAAATCTTCTTTGAGCGAAAACACATCACTAGAAAAAAAAAATACTTAAACGTTTAAAGAACATGTATAGCAATGACATTGACGCTTGCACTTTAGAAGATGAATTTGATCGTTTTGTTATGTTTCTGAAAGAAAATGGAGGACAGGTTTTGAAGCTCTCTTCAAGAAAATAAAGTCGAAATTTAAGTCCTAAAAGCGAAATTGTGAGCTATGTTTGATGAGATAGGGGAGATAAATGTAGTTTGTAAAACTTTTTTGTTACTTTTCCGAAATTGAAGTCCCGAAAAGGAAAATGTAAATCGTCTCATATGACGTTAGGGTTCGAGTTCGGAACTTCACCCAGGAAAAGTCTTTGAAATTGAAGCATTAAAACACAATTTTAGTGCATTTTAATGGCATCAGAAAAAGGTATGGGTTTAGGATTTTAGCTTTTAAAATTTTTGAGATTAAAATCCTGGAATCTCAATAGTAAGTAATTTTTGGTCGATAAATGAAAGGATAGGGTCCACGAGCTCCCATCTCCCATCTCCCATATTTATCTAAAATTTCATTATACACCATCTTTGAGAAAAGTTAGAATTTAAAAATTTTCAAAAATTGAAGTCCTGAAAACGCATTTCTAGACTCTCTTTTATAACATTATGAATATTAATGCAATTCAGGACTCTCCCTGGAAGCGTTCTGAAATTTAATTCCCCCCCCCCCCACCCCCGACTTTCAAAACAAAAAGCACAACTGTAGGCGATTTTTGATGTCAATGAAAAAAGGATAAGGTTCGCATATTCTTTCCCAGTATTTTTCCGAAACTGACGTCCTAAGATACAATTGCAGGCCATCTTTGATTACCCCCCCCCCCACACACACAAATACGATATATGTTTTAAAGCTTTCATTATTTTTTTAATACTTATCTAATATTTACTTGTTTGTTTATTGATTATTTTCACTTTATTGATTTATTTCTTTTGTTATTCTTTTGTGTGTGTGTGTGTTAGTGCAAACTGATTTCCCCCGGGGGGGGGGGGGCAGTTGACTTTCTCCGAGAGGGCAGCCCCCCCCCAGAGAGATGCCTGAAAGAAACACTGTTAACAACTTAGCCATACTGTATATTGAACAGGAAATGTTGAATCGCGTTGACACGGAAAACATAATTAATGATTTTGCTGCAATTAAATCTAGACGAAAATTTTCATGATATGAGGTATGTAAATAAAAAATATTGGTAAACTATATGGTTTTTTTTCTGGGGTGGAGGGGGGCCCCCAAAACTTTTACCGCTTGGGGCCCCCACTTTACTTGATCCGCCTCTGCAAATAGCTGGCTGTTATTCAGTGTGAACTATATAAGAATGATCAATGTTGAGAATAAAATTTGAAAATAAAGATGAAATGAATCATTTTATCAACGGAAATCAACTCTTCATGTTGTTACCATGGTTACGTTTTTATTTCCTTTATTTGTTGCGTTCTTTTTCCCATAATAATTTTTAAAATGTATTTGTTTTGGTAGTAATCCAAACTCCAAGTCTTATTAAAATCAATAAAATGAACTATTTTAATAGTTGTGAAAAAAATTGTCTGCTTTTCTTTTTTCAGTTTTTAAGGAAGAAAAGTTCGGTAAATTAAAAAATATTGTATAAAGTGCGGTATTGCAATGTTCTTTCTGAAATATTTCATTTCTAAAAATGTATTATTTTGTTTTTAAAGATAAGAAAGAAAATTTCCTCCTTCTTTTAAACTTTGGTAAGATTTCTGTTGGTTTCTGTAAGCAACAAAATTGTTCTTATTTTCTGTTTTGGCTCTATTTTTATATTATACTTCAAAGGAATTACAATTGGATTTTACTAAAATTGAGTATTCTTTCTGCGAATCAATTTATTACAAAATGCAGGGACGTGCCAACGTTTTGGAGAGTGGGGGGGGGCAAACGAAAAAAATATCAGCCAATGGAGCACAAACTTTTTTTATTCCATATTCTTAATTTTTTAGGGAAAAATAAAATCCAGATATACCATATTTTTCGCCGTATAAGACGCACCGGCATATAAGACGATCCAATTTTAAAGAAGGCAAATCTAGAAAAAAGGGGGCTTTTGTATTTGCCGTATAAGACGCAGGCACTACCCCCCTCCCGATTTTGGGGAGAAAAAGTGCGTCTTATACGGCGAAAAATACGGTATTTATACGCCAAATACGCCTTTTCTTTCGGCGGTTCTGCAGATAAATTCCTTGCAATTGGAATCTAGATCCAATTTGGCAGTACGAGATTCGTGTATGTTCAACAGAAGGAGGTGGGTCAAACGTTTTTGCGACATATTGGATCGTAAATACGTTTTTACTCGCCGAAGTGAACTAAATGACCTTTCGGCCGATGCTACTGAAGCTGGAACGGTGCGAATAAGTTCAACTAATTTAAAAACTTCACTCAGTAGCTGTCTAACGGTACTTGATTCTGCTACCATTTTTTCGCAAATATCAAAGGAAGATAATTCTCCCTTTGTTACAGCGGGTAGCAAAATTAATTGGGCCTCTAACTTTTCGATATTGAAGTCACTTGCATGAACACCCAATTTTTCTTGTAAGGGACTTCCTCTTGCTGTACTTGTCAGCACTTCTTCTAGCTGAACAATATTCATCATTCCGGTTTGGTGGAACCGCTTTTTAATTTCTTCAATTACTATGTCCATTACTTCGAAAAAGCACTGTCGGAGTTTAACAGTTTCTGTTAAATTCGCAGCAATTAAATTGTCAGACACGTTGGAGTGCTCTAAGCGACACGGAACCTTTCTTTCTCGCGATTTCTGTGGTAGCTCCAAACCTAACAGTTCCGTTGTTTCCTTAGTTTCTGTCCAGAGACAATCAAAATTTTCTTCTGTTCGCATATTCAAAAGCGTGTCTGACAGAAGTTGGGCACATGTAACAGTATAGCCAGGTTTTTGCAGAAATTTAGCAAACTGCTCACAAAGAGCAAAAATTCTACTGGCTACTTTTAACGCGAACAGAGTCTTTGCTTTTTTCAGCTGTCTTTTATATCCCCTTAGAGCTGCTCTTCTTTCGTCTGAAACTGCATTTCTTTCGTCTAAAATTGCTGCTACTGTCTGCAGCACCCTCTCGTAGTTAGCAACAAAACGGTTCAACACAGGGACGCGAATGCACCATCTTGTTGGGCAAAGGGGTATGAGGTTGGACACTTGTTTTTCTTCACTATCCTGGTCACATGGAGGGAGAACAATGTTCAAATATGTTTGCTTTCTTTTAGCTGAAGATAGTATGATGTTCGAAACATCTTTCACCAATGCCACGACTTCACAAATTAAAGTGCAAGACCGGGCAGCTTCTTGTAGACATAAATCCAAGGAATGGTTGCTACAGTGAACAAATAATGATTTGTGTTGGACTTCCTGAATCAGTTTCTGAACACCATTTATATGGCCACTCAGTGGCGTATTTACGTATGGGCTTAATGGGCTATAGCCCATGGCGGCACGATTGGGGGGCGGCACTTTTTCCATGCAAAGTGAAGACTTT
The DNA here is from genome assembly GCA_038373865.1 of Uloborus plumipes. NCBI lineage: Eukaryota > Metazoa > Arthropoda > Arachnida > Araneae > Uloboridae > Uloborus > Uloborus plumipes. The sequence continues at coordinate 8,525 of JAXGGA010008887.1, forward strand.
TTTTTTAGACAGCAGGGCGGATCGGCAGCGAGAATGACCTTTTTTTTTTTAGTCACCAGGGCGGCAGCGGCCACATTTTTTCCCTTGTATTGGCAGGGCGCAGCGGTGAACATGGACAAAGTTCATGGAGGTGGTGGCGTCCGAAGTCAAACCCAAAGTACAAAGAGCTGCCCGCACTGGATCCTTTTCCACGATGATTTATTGCTCTCTTTCTCAGACCCCTTCTATTCTCAGCAGTGAGTGACCTCGGGTGGTTTCGGGGGGGGGGGGGGGGGGGGGTAATAGAAACAGATAGAAAACCAGTTTTTTGCTGCATCGTGTGAACCGCAGGAACCGCACTGTCACTTGGATTCTGATGAGAAACTTCCAGGTAACCCGAGAGTTATTTCCAAGATCATCTCACTAATCACTTTCCTGTTAGAAGGATAGATGTCCACGGGCGTCAACGTTCCTTGTCCTAATCAACACTCAATAGTTGAGATAAACATGTAGTAGTGCCAGAATGAATAAACTATATGATATTTTTTAACAAAAAGCAAACTTTATGTATTTTTCAGAAGTAACGCCAAAAAAATTGTGAACTTGTGTCTGTGGCTGTCCTGTGTATAGGAGATCCCATAGCGCATAGCATTACCAATAGGCGTAGCGAGAAGTATTTCGTTTAGGGAATTGAAAATTTTTTTGAAATAAAGAGTCGGAAAACGCGATATGTACTCACATGTGTGTAACCTTTTTAGCTTGTAGGGGAGAGGGGGTAAGAAGGGGGGGGGAGGGCTGGCTACGCCACTGGTAGCTGCGACATTGAAAACTGAGTAAACAAAGTACTTTAACCCGGGAGGGGGGGGGGTATTTGCACCTTAGAGCGTTTTTTTCTGTTTCTAATTACTTTTTTTATAATTAATTTTTGAGCAAAAACTTCACAAAGACCGCCTTATTGGGGGATGAAAAAACTCCTGAACCTCTTAACATTTAAAATCATCCTAAAAAAAGAAAACAATTTTTTTTTCTTGCACAAGACGGAGTTTGTTCTAATTTTCTCTGTTATATTGGGGCAGGAGTTATAAGGGCTCTTAATTAAGTCAAAAAATCAAAAGTTAAATTCAATTTAAGGACTTAACTAAAGAGCAAAATTTCACGGGAGACCTGCAGACCACGAACTTGAAAACGACATTTTAAACGTACAAAACGTCTTTTTTGCCTTGCTTAGTAGACCCTACAGCTATAGGTGCTAACCTATAGCTGAAAAATTGGGTAAAGGTTGATTTGAACCGCTGGGGAAAAGGTGCTCTTCCAGACATTTATTTATTTTTTTAAGTGCATTTTTTTTTTTCATTTTATTTTTTTTTAAATTAATGAATGAATTTTTTTTAAATTGGAAAAAGGACGTAAGGCAAATCTTTCAAAATTACCCCCTACTCTCCTTTTTTTCCCCTTTTTTGCATGTTTTCCTGTGTTATCTAGCAAAATTGAATTGCATTTAAAGGTTACATGTACTCTGGCTCGCAAAATTCAGCTTAATATGAGGTTATGTAATGTACCACGCAATTTATCTTCTTAGTAATTGAAATCCTTTATTACGTTCTCACCAATGTGTTTAGCTTTTTTTTTTTTTTTTAATCTCAAATTTCCAACAGTGCGAAAAAGTTGCCTCATGTTATTATAAGTATATATGCAAAATTTTACTGATCTGAGTTAATATTTTTAGTTGCCTTTGGTACTACAGTCAAACTCGCTTATAACGAGAACGAAGGGATCGTAACATGTTGCTCGTTAAATCCGAGTGCTCGTAATAAACGGGTCCTTACGGTTTATTTGATACATTGTTTGCTAACGGCAATAGTATTATTGTCATTTCGTTATTCGTTTACTTTATTCCAATTGCAAGTTGTTGATAAGGTCTAGTAACATGTTTTTTTCATTTAAATCTTTAAACAAGTTTTTAAAATTTTTAAAACCATTTTTGAAACAAATATGGGAAGATTATTTATTTCAAAAACTGTTTCAAATTTCGAAAGAAAGTTCTTAATGTAATTAAGTACTAAAAATGTTGATTTATAATAATGTAAGAGCAGATTTGTAGTAGTAAAAGTTGAGATTCGCAAAAGACGAATTTTTACCAATTGGTTGGTTGTTAACAACCAACCAATTTCATGTTTAACTAGCTGTGTGACTGGGCCCTGCAAGGTTTACCTTGAAAATGCATTTTATGTCAAGAATTTTTTTTTTTTTTTTACAACTCTGAAATTCAACACCTTACGGGGGGGGCGGCCAGTTTCAAAAGCCCAGGGCGGCCTCACGTCCAAATACACCTCTGTGGCCACTCATGTTTTTAGCTCCATCAAAGCAGTGCCCTCTTACTTTCTCAAAACCAAGACCAAGTCTTATCATCACATCCTCAATTGCATGAAACAATGTACTGGCTTTTGTGTCATTTGGGGAGTACATGCCCAAAAATTCCTCCCTCCCCTCAGATGTGACGGGATTCATCCACCTGACACACAAACTGAATTGCTCGTTTCCTGCAATATCTGTCGTACCATCTGTGATTATACCCAAAAAAGTACTTTGTTTTAAATCATCTATTAACTGTCGTTGAACGCAGTGAGCCATTATTTCCAGAATTTCGTTCCCGCCTGTTATTAAATGATTTTAGGAATTGCGCAGCTATCGATTAAAACCGCACCAATAGTTTTTCAAATGTTTAATAACTAGGGGGGGGGGGGGGGGGGCGAGCGAGAAATGAAATTTGCCCCTCCTCCTTCAAAGACTGAGGGGGCAAAGAAACCCCCTGCCCCCCCCTGTTGGCACGTGCCTGACAAAATGATCTTTTAATTTTATACCACGGGCAAATCCGTGCGGGTACCGCTAGTAGGAAAAAAAATCGTATGGAAAATATAGGACAATAGCTTCTTAATTTGCTATGATGCAAACCAGGGCCGGCCTTAGTAAATACAGTCAATTCTCGATAACTCGAATTTGAAGGGACCGAAAAAAAACTTCGACTTATCGGAAGTTCGACTTATCATTAGTTTCGATTTCCAACATATTAATAACGAAAACTTGGAGTATTCAATTAATGTATAGATTCCTGACAAGTTAAATCAATTAAAATGTACACTACTTGAATTAAAACGTTAAGAAAAAAAAAGAAATCTTAATTTTTATACATATTTCATTCTTGTGGGATAATCCGTCATTTTAAGCTGCATTGAGCAGTTTTGTAATTTAAAAAACGGTAAATGTCATAGCTTTTTCACATATCGTTCTTCTTTGACAGCATATTCATTTTCCTCCATGGTTTGTATATACTCTTCGTTGCAAACCTCAGTGTTTTAATCACATTTCTTACATTCATATTAAAGAAATTTTCTTGATCAACTGCTTTAAAAGTCTTTTGTTTCAAATTTAAAACAACTTTTGGAAATTAAATTCCTTATAGAAGCAATAAGTTCAAACAATACAGCAAGAGTCACCACAGGTGCTGTTTCTCTATTGCATATTGCTTCAACAGATCTTCTTTTGACTTCAGGTTTAACCTGAACGAATCACAAGAGAAGAACAAATAAAATTTCATGCTCTTACTTGAAAGTTTTTTCTGCTTGTCAACTATTAAATCTTTAGCCACCTCAAAAAAACTTCGAGTTAAGGGAAGTAAACTTCGAGATATGGAGAAAAATTAACATGGAATTGAAGACAAAGGGTCGGGACCTAATAAGAAATTCGAGTTATAGTAATATTCGAGTTATCGGACTTCGAGTTATCGCGAATTGACTGTACTAACTAATCGTAATAACTAATCGTAGCAAAATACTTTCAAACAGATTAAACATCAGTTAAATATTGCAATTAGCTTTTTATTTTGATATAGTTTTTTTTTAAACATTTACCTAAAGGCAAAAATAATTTGTCGGCGCGGGGCCCCTTGCTCCTACAGCATAAATTGAACTAAACGTAGCACCATACTTTCAAACGGATTAAAAAAACAGATAAATATTGCCAATTAGCTTTTTATTTTGGTATAGTTTTTTTTATTAACATTTACCTAAAGGCAAACATAATTTGTCGGCGCGGGGCCTCTTGCTCCTACAGCATAAATTGAACTAAACGTAGCACCATACTTTCAAACAGATTAAACATGAGTTAAATATTGCCAATTAGCTTTTTATTTTGATGTAGTTTTTTTTCTCACATAAAGGCAAAAATAATTTGTCGGCGCGGGGCCCCTTGCTAGAGCGAGGCCCGATTGAGCAAAATCGGTCCAATTGGCCTAAGACCGGCCCTGATGCAAACACCCTTCCAGCAAGGAAGACGAAGAATTTCGCTTGAGATCGAGTCGAGTGCGAGAAATCTTTGGTCTGAGTGTGAACAAAAGAACAAAAGGAGCAAGACGATAGAAGATGACAGGTGCCCATTGCCACCCCCCGCCCCGTCCTGATAAGAGAACGAGGGACCTGCTTGACCGCTTTAAGGTATTCCGGCAAGTAGGATTTCGAGCGAAACTTAGACTGGCTATTTGTCCGACGAATCTACACGGAAAAAATTTTGATTTCACCATGGTTTCCCTCACTGTGTCAAATTCGCCTCTGTTGCGCCATCTGTTGGCATTTGAGTAACTATGAGAATAGTGGACTAAATCAAGTACGTTTCAGAACATGATTTGTTTATGAATCTTAAAAAAAAAAATATGGATATTTACAAAATATTTTAAGTTGCATTTTGTCAAAAATGTTTTAATGGATCAGGAGAAAAAAAATCCAATCCCTGCATTAAGCCGATTTTTCTTGTAGCTGTGGGAAAGTCATTTTTCCGTTTTGAAGAAGAGCACTTTTTGACATTTATTTTTCCACAAATATACGTAACTCAGCTCCAATTTATCGCATGCACCATCTTCTATACACATCCATCTGATATAGAAAAAAATTTAATTGTAATCCGACGATTAGTTTTTTTTTGTAAGTGTGTACGAAAAGTCAGTTTTATCACGATTTTACACTGGAACGGCCTTAAGCCTGTTTGTGCTGAAAAAAAGTCTCCAAAGTCGCCTAGAGACTAAAAAAGCAGCAAAAAGTAGCATTTAAGTAGCCTGTGGCAACCCTGTATATAAATGAGTTAAGTTACAATCTGAGGAAAAAATTTTTGCTAATTTCGACCACTATATAGGAAGGAGAAAATAGAAATTTAAAAGAAAGGCACACCAGGTTCAACTTTGTTCCAACAAACAAGGCTGCTTTTAATCTTTTATTTGCACTTAATGCAGTTGTTTTTTAACCAGAATGAAAACAATCAGAGAAAATAGATTTAAACAGATAAATTTAACAGCATAAACCAAAAACTTGCTTACTTTTCCTCCAATCCTCACTTGTGCCTGAAGTTTGTTCAATTTTTCTTGGTTCATCTAGCAAAGAAAAAAATATACTTCACTGAAACGAAATTAACACTCAAATTTAGGACATAAAGGTAAGAATTTGAGACAAGTCGGCAAGATTATCAGACAAACAATTTTTATCAGTTTTTGATCAAACCTTTTCTGACATGACAGCTTTATGAACAGTATCAAGAACAGTTTGATTTTCAATTACAGAAAAGATATGGCTACAGATAGAAATTTTTTTTCATTCAAAAAAAAAAGAGGTGGTGGGGGGGGGGGGGAATAGATGCATAAAGATAAATACTAATAATTTTTTAAGCAAACAATACACTAGTATTATGCAGATGTTGAAATTTAATTAAATAAAAAGAAGGCAATATAAAACTGGAAAAAAACTTTAAAGGGCATGTCGTGATTTGTTACAGGAAAAGTAATACATAAATAAGAATGATGTTTTCTGTACAAATAATTGTTGAAATATGTATATTGCCTCAAATTTCAATATAGATAGCTGAATTATTTCAAGAGATATGATTATATTTCTGTATGAAAACATTTTAGGTGAATATAATCTGGCTCTACTCATAAATTATCAAGTACAAAACAATTAAACATACAATAGACATGCAATACACTACTGTGCTCACTGCTTTATACAATAGATAACAATTGGAAATAGGCTGACTGTACATAAATTTATTTAATGTTAATTGATGACGTTACCATTTTAAAAATAAATATTCAAAAAATCAGAGCAGTGGACATAAACATTATGAGTAGAGATCAAATGCTTTCACTACAATTTTATTTCAGTGCTTTACCCTATTGTACATTACAATTCTAGAATTTTGCATCAAATGTTAGTTTTGGGCTCACTAAGTCAGTTCGTGACAATTCATAAAAAAAAAAGTTTTGCATCAGTACCTCATCACACACTCAATCCCCTAACATTTCGCATTGCTCAATAACACGGTTAGAAATTCGTAAAAAAACTTACTGGTCCCTCGGACCAGTCAATGTAAAAATGTACTGGTCTGCTTTAAATTTAATACTAAACATGGTTGTACTTAAAATCATTTACTTTAGGATTACTTTTATTTAAAATAAAACTTTCATTTGTAGCTCATTGATTAAACAGTAAAAAACACTTAACTGGTTGCAGGGCTACTGATTTTTTTTTCTGTTGGTCCGAGGAAAGTTTCATTGGTCTGGGCATGGTGAAATAAATACAACAGCATTACACAAACATCACTGCACAAGCGATACTACATCTGGGCACTGACTTGGGTTAGTTGGGGCAAAGTCTTTTGAGAAATTTTAGCATATGCATTCCAGTGAGTATTTGCAAGGTTAATACATAAGAAGTGAATTAGTGAATCCCTATACACAAAAGACAGCATGTTTTTTGGCGCAGTCAATTTTTTAACAAGGATTTTTGATTAAATTGCAAATATGTTGAGACAAGTGCAATGAAAGCGCTGAAAAAGCATTAATTTTATATACAAATACAAATGTGACGACCAGCAACAGGCTCTGGGCCCAACTGGGCTGGTCCTAGTCAAATTATAGATCCCAATGAAGATCAATGGCCCTCTTAAAACTATCTACTCCCTTGCTCCTCACCGCCTCTTCCGGTAAACTATTCCAAGTTCCCACTACTCTGCTAAAATAGTAATTTTTCTGAATTTCCAGGTTAGCCTGAGATTTAAACAGCTTATAACAATGACCCCTTGTCCTGCTTTCCGGGCAAAAATTTAACCCTATAACATCTTTCATTTTGATAAATTTAAACAACTGAATCATGTCCCCTCTGGTTCTCCTTTGCTCAAGACTATACATATTAAGCATTCTAAGTCTGGAATCATAGTCTAAATTAGAAAGTCCTTTCACTAACTTTGTAGCCCTTCTTTGTACCCTTTCCAATAAATTAATATCTTTCTTAAGATATGGAGACCAAAACTGAACAGCATACTCTAAATGAGGTCTTACCAAACTTCTATATAAAGGCAGAAGAACCTTCTTAGATTTGTTTGAAATAGATCTATTTATAAACCCAAGCATCCTATTGGCTTTGTTACTAGCTATGCTGCACTGTTGACTAAACTTGAAGTCTTGATTTATTAAGACACCTAGATCCATAACATTTTCTGCCTTACTAATGACTGAACCCTGTAAATAATAGCTTGTATGCTTATTCCCATGACCTAAATGCAGCACTTGACATTTCCCAACATTTACTGCCATGCCCCACTTGTCTGCCCACTTAGTAATATGATCCAAATCCTCTTGCAGCTGATTTACTTGTTCATCATTTTCTACAACCCCCATAACTTTGACATCATCAGCAAAACAATTCATGTTTCCAGAAACATTTTCATGAATATCATTCATAAAAATAATAAACAAAAGTGGACCTAAAACTGATCCTTGGGGAACCCCACTTAAAACCTCACTCCATTTAGAATGATTACCCCTTACAACTACTCTTTGTTTCCTTCCTGTCAGCCAATTCCTAACCCAAACTAAAATTTTACCTCCAATTCCTATATCAGCTAATTTACTGAGTAGTGCAACATGCGGTACCTTATCGAAAGCTTTTTGAAAATCAATGTAAACAATATCTACACACTTTTTGTTATCTAAAGCCATGGTGACCTTGTCATAAAAATGTAATAAATTAGTAGCACACGATTTACCTTTCCTGAAACCATACTGCAAACTAGTCAACAGACTATTATTTTCTAAGAAATCCATAATCTTAATTTTTAATAAAGTTTCAAAAATTTTGCAAACCACTGAAGTAAGACTGACAGGTCTATAATTTCCTGCATTACCTCTAGACCCTTTCTTGAAGAGTGGCGTAATGTTAGCCAATTTCCAGTCCTCTGGCACTGTCCCTGAGTTATACGAAGCATTGAAAATTTTTACAATAGTATCTACTAATTCCTCAGCACATTCAACTAGAATTTTTGGGTAAATATTATCTGGTCCCAGAGCTTTAGTTGTTTTAATTTTTTTCAAATGAAGTAAAACGTCCTCCCTAGAAAAAACAAAATCCTCAAGCTGTAGAGTAGCTTGTGTCTTACTTGTGTCAACTGTTGAGATACAGTTATCGTTAAAAACACTGGAAAAAAAGTCATTTAGAACATTAGCAATATCCCCATCATTCTGAATTAAATTTCCATGCTCATCAACCAGTGGCCCAATTTGACTATTTCGAACTTTCCCAGAATTTGCGTAAGCAAAAAACCTCTTTGGGTTCCTGTCAATATTATCTGCAAGCTTTTGTTCCAATTCTCTTTTCTGAAACCGTACCAAATACTTAAAACTACGCCTAGCCTCACAATACTGTAGCCTATCTGCGCTGTGACCAGTTTCTTTTAATCGACGAAAAGCAGCTTGCTTACGGTTTAGAGTATCCTTAGTTTCACTAGTGAACCACATGGGCCAAATTTTTGTGTTTACCCCTTTTCTCCTAAAAGGAACATAATCCCCAACTGTTTTTGCTAGTTTTTCCTTAAACTCAGTCCACTGCAGATTTACCTCGCTATTGTCCAAACCTGATGAAAAAACAGTTTTCAAACTCTGCCTGAGTGCAACAAAATCAGTATTTCTGAAATTAGGCACAATCCTAAAATTTTTGTCTTTGTGCATATCAAACTTAATCCCAAACCTAATACTGTTGTGGTCACTATCCCCAATATGCTCCCCTACACATAATGCCTGAACAGAACCTTCAACATTGCAGAAAACTAGATCCAAAACAGCATCCTGCCGTGTTCCCCCAGAAACAACTTGATCTAAGAAACAGTCACCAATTACTTTTAGAAATTCCTCTTCTTTACTATTATTGGGGTAAGAATTATTTCAATTAATGCCCGGAAAATTGAAATCCCCCATTATAATTACCGGTCCCTTACTCGACATGTCTCTAATAATACGATACATCTCTTCATCTTGACCCTGGCTTAGATTAGGTGGCCTGTAAATGTTACCCAAACGCAATTTTTTACCCTTACTGCTCATCAGTTCTAGCCAAACCATGTCAATATCATTAGGTTTGTCATTTATTGCAAATTCATTGCAAGTTAAAGTATCCCTAACATAAAACAAAACCCCACCACCTCTTTTACCTGCTCTATCTTGTCTAAACAAATTATACCCAGCAATACACAATAAATCATCATCATTTTTGGTAGCCCATGTCTCGGTAACTCCAATAATATCCAACTTCTCATCTATAATTATGCTTTTCAATTCTTCCATCTTGTTCCTAATACTGCGAGCATTGGTATAGAAAACCTTAAGCATGCTCAACTTGCTTTTATTCAACCCCTTGCGATTTCTTGAATCGAAATTGTTAAAATGACTGCTCTTATTCGTCTCCCTATTACTATTTCTAATAAAACCTAAAGAGTTTGCATTCTTTTGAAAACTGCTCCTTGAACCATGCCCCCCATTCCAACTTAGTTTTTTGACTCAGAAGCCTCTAAAACCAAACCACTAACCATTTTGACCCCTATAGAACTCAAATGCAGGCCATCCCTACCAATCCAATCACACTTGCAATGACTCCACACATCAACAAACCTGACACCGCGCTTTTGGCAAATTTCTTTTAGTAACAGGTTCATGCACCTAGCCCGCTGATTCAACCAGCTCCTGTGCCCTCCATACCTGGGAAGCAAACCAACCACTTGGACACTGGTCGAACAGTTAGTTGCTTTGTCCAACAGGGAATTCCATTCTTTCCTAAACTCCTCATTATTACTATGGCCTACATCGTTGGTTCCCACCCACAAAGTAACTATATCCTCCTTATGAAATGTCCCCTTCTTCTCTGCAACCTTATTTACATCCTTCACCCGAGCCCCTGGTAAACAACACCTAGTCACCTTACGTTTTACCCTCCCGATTGAATTTCCCACTTCGCGCACCATTGAGTCCCCCAAAATTACCCCCTTCATTTCCCAGTCCGTCTCCTTACTAATAACTTCCCCCTTCACCTCTGGAACATCCCTACTAACTAACTCACAGCTAATGCCCACATCCTTTTTAGTAATTTCCCCCTTCCCATCTGGAGTGCTTATCTCATCCTCCTCTATCCCACAACCTAAGGCTATTTGGGCCTGCAAAATGGTCATGCTATGTTTCAATTCAGAGAGCTCAGCACACTTGGTGCAAATATAATCCAGCTCACTAATTGACTCCTCCTTTCCCTCATACTGGCAGAACATGTGACATAGGTCACAAGAAATCCACCTGTTGTTCCCCTTTCCACTCTTAACCTCTTTCCAAATGCGTATAACACCCATACTAACTCAAAATAATCCACTTATGAAGACAATACAAAAGAGACAAAAATGCAAAATTGAAGGATAAATACTAATAATAAAAATAAAAAAGCATTTGAGTTTAAAGGCTAAAAAAATATGTGGCATAAACAGCTCAAACGAATTAAATTCCAATGAAACTAAGCAATTCACATGCTTATCTACAAAAGCATTCCTTTGGATCGGACACACATGCGTAGATTTGTGTAAACAATGATTTCAGAACTTTTCGGGCCTAAATTAGTGGGAAAGTAGTACGAGATCTTAGCAGAAAAATATCTGTACAGCATTAAAACTTTTCTTAATAAGTTCCTCGGGCAATTTACAAGTACAAAAGCATGATGAACAATTATCGTGCAAAAGAATTTAAAAAGCAATTGTGAAGGTACATCGATAACATAAACAAGGCCAAAAATTTATGTCGAATTGTATTGCATCTTAAGCATTAACAACTGAGTTAACCGAGTATAAAATTTGAGAGTGCCGAAATATTTCCGTCATACTGCGCACAGAAATCATTTTAAACAAAGAATAACTAACATCAAAATCGGGAGGCCGTAGAAAGATATAAAGGTTTTTGACTAAAAAAAAGCTCTTTCAGCGCAGCAATTAGATTAGGTAATTGAGAATGAAAAAGTCAACAAAACCTTACATATAAAGGCGATGCGGCATTAGATCGCTAAAATTGCGGAAAAAGCTAACATTGACAATTGATTATGATCACAACCAACGCGAAGAGTTGACAAAGATAATATTTTTATAGCACCCGAATGATAGGTTAAATTACGTCAATAATATTTTATTACTTACTGTTGTTTATTAATTCCCACTTTAAGAAACACGAGGGAAATGGTTCCGAGATTTTATTGATGCCACTCAAACGAAGAACAATGCACTAATTTTGCTTCAATATTGATGTTGCCAGAAATAGCAATAGCAATGCATATCTAGGGGGAAACTGGAGGAGTAAGGGCCGAATTCAAGTGAAACACCATTACAATCGCTTCGAGGCGATCGCAATACACAAAAATTGCAATCGTTACTGGAAGTCAAATTACATTAGAATCGCATCTCGTAGCGACTGTAACGTTTCACTTGAATGCAAATTTGGGAATTTGCGATTGCATTGGTGAGTTGCGATTGTCCGTGTTTCACTTGAATTCCTGCCTATATGCCGTAGAAGCTTCTAGTTTGGTATGTAGGCTCTGAGGAGGGTCTAGTTGTGCACCTCCCCTTGTAGTTGCATTCGAATGTTCCCAAAAGGGTGTTTTACCCCTTTTTTTGTTGTAAATCAGTGTTAATTTCAATGCAGACTTAAGTTATATGAATTGGCACGACCACTTGGCGATATATCGCCAAGTGTTTAAAGCCATCTTGGTGAAATATCGCCAAGTTGGACACAAATTTGGCGAAAAAAATGGTTTTTTGAATTTGGGTTCAATTTGGCGCTATTGGCGATATTTTGCGACAAATCCACTGAAGGATGTTAAAATCGACGATATTTAGAAAATTAATCATTGAAAGACATTTTTTTACATTGTTTTGTGACAAACTAGAGGTGGAAATGGTTGAATTGTGTTATTACTCACTCAAAGCACTATTTTAACATTTAAGGCATCTACTAAGAAATTTACACGTAAAAGGAAGTTGTGTGTGGGGGTCCATACCAGATTTTTAAATATATTTTCCGCTATTTACAGGAGCGTATCCCATTTTTTTTTTGTGTGTGTGTGGGGGGGGGGGGGGTCAAATTCAGGGGCGAATGCAACTGTTGGTTCAGGATTAGGTCATTTTCACAGGGCCGGTCATAGGGGCAAGCGACGCGACACAAGCAACCGTTTGGGCGCCGAGCTAGGTGGGGCCCCAAATGCAGTCAATAAAAAATAATAATAATAATAATAAAAGAAGGAAAAAGAAAAACGAAATAAATCAAACAGGGGGAGGGGGATTAATATTTTTCCTTCAGCTTTCCGGACACTCGGCTACCCAGCCGAATCTCACTCAGTTAGCCCGTATAATTAGGCTAGCTTAATTACTGCCTTTGGCCTTAGAGTCAAAGAATATGCTTACAAATTTGGAAGGATATTTTTTTTTAAAATAAGCAATAGCTGTGACTGGATTTAAAAAAGTGAGTAGGCAACACTGTTTTGGGAGCTGAATGCCTTATTTTAGACTATATTTGAGTAACACTAGAAAGACAGGTTTCGGAGACTGTGATATGTGCTTTGGGACTATAGCTTTAGAAATATAGTTTTAGAATAGTTTTGTCAACGTTAGGAAAACGGGGAGAAAGTTCGAGAGCTCTCCTCCGGTAGTTCTTGGAAGCTGAAGTTTAAAAAAAAAAAGAAAAACATTTTGGGCTGTTTTTGGTGATATATAAAAGTAAAGGGTACATTAATTTTCGGAGAGCTTAAAACCAATCAATTAGTATTAATCTCTTTTATTTTTTTCCGAAAATTTTATGTAAAATAACGGTTTTGAAAAATATTTTTTAAAAACTTAAATCTCAGGAATTCATGTTTATTTTGATCAGTCCCATGTGTATATTTTTATTGCCTCTCATACACATACCTGCAGGCGTGGAACGTGAATACCTGGTGGAAGAAGAAAATGGTTGAGGGCGCCAAATTATTATCCGCTTGTGTGGAAATTCTTGATCGGACCGGCCCTTCATTTTCAGAAAGGAAGGGGTCAAAGTGCTATGAACCCTATTGACATGACGTCATTGCGGGTCTTGACCGCCAGTTCTTGGCAGTTCTTTACGCTTCAATGCATATGGCCCATTGTGCTCGACGAACAGGATCCCTTGGAAACTTGAACATCTTTATTTCTGACAGCAAATTTGTGCCTTTCCTCATGCTGCACCCGAAAGCAGAACAACATCCACTCTTACACTGAAGTGACAAAAGTCATGGGATAGCAATATGCAAATTTTCAGATGGCAGTAGCATCGCATAGAACAGGTATAAATGCGCAGTGCTTTTACAGAGCTTTCATTTCTGTTCAAGTTATTCATGTGAAGAGGTTTTAACGTGATGATGACCGCACGACGTGAATTAACAGACTTTGAACGCGGAATGTTAGTTGGAGCTAGACGCATGGGTCATGCCATTTCGGAAATCGTTAGAGAATTCAACATTCCCAGATCCACTGTGTCAAGAGTGTGCCGAGAGTATGAAATTTCAGGCATAACATCCCACCATGGACAGCGCAGTGGTCGACCGCCTGCACTTAAAGATCGAGACCGGCGACGTCTGCAAAGAGTCGTAAATTCTAACAGACAAGCAACACTGCGTCAAATCACCGTAGAAATCAATGTGGGACGTACAATGGACGTGTCTGCTAGAACTGTGCGGAGAAATTTGGATTTCTTGGGATATTCCAGCAGAAGACCGACTCGAGTGCCTTTACTGACAGAACGACATCACTTGCAGCGACTCTCGTGGGCACGTGAGCATATCGGTTGGTCCCTAGATGAATGGAAAACCGTGGCCTGGTCCGATGAGTCACGATTTCAGCTGGTAAGAGCCGATGGTAGGGTTCGAGTGTGGCGCAGACCCCACGAAGCCATGGACCCAAACTGTCAGCAAGGCACTGTTCAAGCTGGTGGTGGCTCCGTAATGGTGTGGGCTGTTTTTTCATGGCATGGACTTGGTCCTCTAGTGCGACTGGACCGAACATTGACTGGAAATGCTTATGTGCAGCTACTTGGAGATCACTTGCAGCCATTCATGGACTTCATGTACCCAAACAACGATGGGATTTTTATGGATGACAATGCGCCATGTCACCGGGCCACAACTGTTCGCAATTGGTTTGAAGAAAATTCTGGACAATTCCAACGAATGATTTGGCCACCTAGATCGCCCGACATGAATCCCATTGAGCATTTATGGGACACCATCGAGAGGTCTGTTCGTGCCCAAAATCCTGCCCCATCAACGCTTTCACAATTATGGACGTCTATCGAGACAGCATGGCTCAATATTCCTGCAGAAGACTTCCAACGACTTGTTGAGTCCATGCCACGTCGAGTTGTTGCACTTCGCCGGGCAAAAGGAGGGCCGACACGATATTAAGAGGTATCCCATGACTTTTGTCACTTCAGTGTATAACGAAAATTTAGAGCCATTAAAATTCTTGATAAATCAAAAAACTTTAATTAAATTGCAGGTTAACAAAGCAATCTCCCGTAGCTAGCAATAGAAAGAAGACTTCCGGCGGAAATAACGCTGGGACCGCGACAGCCCTGCCACCTACTGGAGAAAAGTGTAAGTATGACCCAGGCGCGGATCCAGGATTTCTCTCAGGGAGGGGCAGTTTCATTCCCAATTCGGCGCCCCCCCTCAATTAAAATGAGTTAAGAAAGTGGGGAAAATGCTCTTTGGTCTGTTATTAATTTTCTTCAGATTCAAGCAGTTATTTGTCCGTTCAGTAAAAATAATATGAAATAAAAATACATTAGTGCAGGAAAGAAAAAAATATGAAAATGAAATAATTTAGTTTTACGATGGCGTTTCTAGCCCCCCTCCCACCACATGAAATAAATAAATAAATAAAACAGGAAACATAGTAGGTTCAAAAAAAAATAGTTCTTATTTTTAGAACTTTTTTTTTCATTTATGTGGAGCAACAAAAAAGAAAAAAAAAAAATAAAGGAAAAAAAAAGATTCTGCATTGGACAAATTCAAATGCTATTAATGCCTCAATCCTGCTTGTGGTGACACAGCTCGGTTATACTAACTGCCTTCGCTTTTTACTTCCGCTTTTTGCAAATTTCGCGATGACTTTCTCTACATCAATAGGAAAATACCTATGGATATGCATATTGTAGTGCAGTAGAAATAAGCTGAAAAACACCTTGGGGTCGAACAAATTGCAACAGAAACAACACCTGTTGGAAATGGTAGGTAACAGGCTCCTAATGAACATACCAGAAGTATACATCCATACTAGTGGGACAAATATGTTTTTTTGGCCGCCATCTTGGAAAATTATGAAAAAATTTCAAAAATTTGCAAAAGTTTAGGGGTTGGGATGATAATTCGCACATATTGCACCCCTAGGGCGACTCAAACGGTCCCCACTTCCACACAGGTTGCGAATCGAGGGTGAGTCAAATACATTTTCCAAATATGTTCCTTCCTTTTGCATCCGATTCCAAATTTTTCCCCCTAAAGTTAGAGGGAAGTATACGTTACAAGTTGCGTATATACAGTCCCTAGCGGGGTGCGGAACCGGAAGCGCCCCATATTCCTTTTGTACAGAATTGCGAAAATTTGCCCTAAATTTAGAGGGAAACTAATGAGTTGCATAGATTGCACCCCTTAAGCGTACGCGGACGCTCCTTATTTCATAAGGTTGAGAACTTAGTAAACGAGTACAATAAATTTCCGAATAAATAATTCATTTTCAAAATCAATATACACTGCTCGACATTGAAAATGCAACACCAAGAAGGAGTGGTCAGAAATTCATGCAAATTTTACCGTAGACGCACGTTACTGAGTTATGCAAATGATATGAAATGCGCAGCTCTCCGACGCACGTGAAGTAAGATATAAGAGAATGAAGTTGAAAAGTGGGCTGTGTGATGTTGGTTTTTCTGCCAGACTAATTATCGGAGAAATTTGGTTTTTGTCTCGAAGGATACGTGTGATAGGAGGAAATGCCACGCCGTCCTCAACGAAGACACTTCCAGCATATAGACGACTTTGCAAGGGGTATGGTGATCGGACTGAGAAGGGGAGGTTGGTCCATACGTCAAATTGCAGCTGATACCCACATGGATGCAAGCACTGTGCATCGGCTGTGTCGGAGATAGTTGGAAAGAGGAAATGTAGCCACATTGAGGGGTGCAGGTGCAGCCAGAGTGACGTCAGACTGCTTGGATCGCCGGATTCACCGACAAGCTGTGGCGGACCCGCAAGTCACTTGTACGTCGATTCTGCAGCACGCGCAAGATACCCTGGATGTTCCTGTGTCGACCAGAACCATTTCCCGTCGACTGGTTGCACATGACCTGCAATCACGGCGCCCGCTAAGAAGACTGCCATTGACCTCACAGCACAGACTCCAACGTTTGGAATGGTGCCGGACCAGAGCGACGTGGATGGCAGAATGGCAAACCGTAGTGTTCTCAGATGAATCCCGCTTCTGTTTTTCCAGCGATAGTCATCGCATACGTGTGTGGCGTCGACGCGGAGAAAGATCGAATCCGGCAGTAACTATGGAACGCCCCACTGCGCGACAACGTGGCATAATGGTTTGGGGCGCTATTGCATACAATTCCGTATCACCTCTAGTTCGTATTCGGGGCCATTATGACGGCCCAACGATATGTAGATAATGTATTGCGGCCGGTGGCAATCCCCTACCTTCAGGGTCTGCCAAATGCAATTTTTCAACAGGATAACGCCCGGCCTCACAGTGCTCGAATCAACCAACATGCTCTACGAGGTGTACGGATACTTTCCTGGCCACCATACTCTCCTGACTTGTCACCAATCGAACATATGTGGGACGTGATTGGACGCCGTTTGCAGAACCTGTCACTGCCTCGTTCAGAGGACGAACTGTGGCAAATGGTTGAAAGGGAATGGAGTGCCATCCCTCAGGACACCATCCGCAGGCTTATTGACTCCATGCCTAGACGTGTTTCTTCGTGCATCGCTGTCCGCGGTGGTCCTACTTCTTACTGAGCCGACGCCGTCCTCGCTCTAAATTTTGCTTATTTATTTTGAAATAAATATCACTTATTGTTCCATGCTGTCTCTGTCTTCTTACTAAATTTCATCAATTTCTGACCACTACTTCTTGGTGTTGCATTTTCAATGTCGAGCAGTGTAGTTTTTGGCCACGCTCACGCTATTTTTCTATAAAAATAAATTATTCACTAATTTGTATGTTCGAAACGTATAAGCGTACATAGACTTTGGTGCCCACCCCCTCCCACTGGCAAATATTTGTAAGTTCGCCCCCCCCCCCGAATTGAACAAAAAAAAAAAAAAAAAAAAAATTCCCCGTGTAACTATTGCTGTTTTTCTGGTTAGTGTTCTTTTTTCCTGCTGTGGGCAGGGGGGGGGGGATTAAGTTACGTATCAGGCTATGCTTGTAAAATGTTCTTTTACTAACTTATTTTTTTAGGGAAATTGTTTCTGAGTGTTAAGAGTCTATGTAGTTTGAAGCAGTATTGGCGTTTTAAGTACAGAGAGTACCTAGGTGCCTTTAGTCGGTGAGATGAGGGCACGTTCGGCGCCCTCTAGAAGCTTTGGAAGATTGGAAGCGCTTCCTCTGGGGCGCCAAAGCTTGTACAGCATTATTAGTTTCTGTAGCAGTATTGTTCGGTCGATGAGAAGGGGGCACCTTTGGCGCGCGCCCTCTTGATCTTTGGAAAAGCCCCCTGAGGGATGCCGAAGCTTGAAACGGTATTGGTTTTTAAGTACGGAGAGCTTCTAGGCGCCTTCAGTCGGTGAGAAGGGGCACCTTCGGTGCGCTTCCCCTTGCAGCTTTGGAAACGCCCCCTCAGGGGCACCGAAGTTTAGAGCACTATTGGTTTTTAAGTATGGAGAGCACCTAGACGCCTTTGGTCGGTGAGAAGGGGGCGACTACGGCGAGCAACTTAGAAGCTTTGGAAGCGCCCCTTCAGAAGCGGCGAAGCTTGAAGCAGTATTAACGTTTTAAGTATGGAGAGAGCCTAGTCGCCTCGGTCGGTGAGAAGTTGTCGCCGAAGCTTGAAGCCGTATTTACGTTTTAAGTACGGACAGCGCCTAGGCGCCTTCGGTCGGCGAGAAGGAGGCACCCTCGGCGCACCGAAGCTTGAAGCAGTATTGTTTTTTTTTTAAGTACGGAGAGCCCCTAGGCGCCTTTGGCGTGCGTCGCCTTGAAGCTTTGGAAGCGCCCCCTCCGAGGCGCCGAAGCTTGAAACAGTATTGAGGTTTAAAGTTCAGAGAGCGCCTAGACGCCTTCGGTCGGTGAGAAGAGGGCGTCTTTGCGCGCGTCCCCTTGAAGCTTTGGGAGCGCCCCCTCAGGGCGCCTAAGCTCGAAGCAGTATTGACGTTTACGTACGAAGAGCGCCTAGTACGGTTGGCGGTCGCTCCCTCGCAGCTTTGGGAGCGCCCCTCCAGGGCACCTAAGCTTAAAGCAGTATTGACGTTTAAGTACGGAGAGCGCCTAGTACGGTTGGTGGGCGCTCCCTCGAAGCTTTGGGAGTGCCCCCTCCAGGGCGCCTAAGCTCGAAGCAGTACTGACGTTTTAAGCTCGGAGAGCGCCTTTCGGTCAGTGAGATGGGGGCGCCCTCGTCGGCGCTGAAGCTTGAAGCAGTATTGGTTTTTTAAGTCCCAAAAACACCTAGGCGCCTTTGGTCGGCGAGAAGGGGGCGCCTTCGGCGCCCCTTATTTTTCTAGGGGGGGGGGCAATTGCCCCTATTGCCCCCCCTTTGGATCCGCGCCTGGTATGACCTGGAATTTGGTGAATTGAAAAAAAAAAGTCTTTTGAAAGTTTTTACTAAGGAATGATATAACAGGATGATGATTGACTCATTTTGAATGAAATATTCTCTTAATAAGCGTATTTTTCTGATTAAAAGTTTCTCAGCTCCTCATAAGAAAATAGGTGAAAAGTCTCATTCTTTTCGTTCTCCATCCCTTTCACGCAATCCTAAGTCGATATAGACCCTATGCATGTTCATTATGTGTATACAGGGTGTCCACTCCAATCGTGGACCAATAGCTAATTTCTAAACCGTTAGAGATAAGCATATAGTTTATTTGGGAAAAAATCTCCAAATTATAAAAGGAATTTTGTGTCGATTCAATGTTTTTCAAAAAATCAAATTTTGAAAGAGTTACGAAATTTAAATTTTTATACAGCCCCCCAGTCCTATCAATCATATTTAGTAAAACATTCTTGACACTGTAACGTTTAAAACTAAAAAAAAAATCACTCTTCTACGACAAAAATTGACCGAGTTATGACGTTTTGAAAAATCAAGATTTTGCATTGTTTCGATGACGTCCATCGAGAGATCGCTTAAGGACCGTATGCGAAATCCTTCAAAATCTTGATTTTTCAAAACGTCATAACTCGGTCAATTTTTGTCGTAGAAGAGTGATTTTTTTTTAGTTTTAAACGTTACAGTGTCAAGAATGTTTTACTAAATATGATTGATAGGATTAGGGGGCTGTATAAAAATTTAAATTTCGTAACTCTTTCAAAATTTGATTTTTTGAAAAACATTGAATAGACACAAAATTCCTTTCATAATTTGGAGATGTTTTCCCAAATAAACTATATGCTTATCTCTAACGGTTTAGAAATTAGCTATTGGTCCACGATTGGAGTGGACACCCTGTAGATACCAGTCATTACTAAATAAAACTAATTTCTTTTCCACTACTACCGCTGAGTACTGAAGCAAAATATCCGCAAACGAAAACTTGAAAAACGGACCTTTGCTATACCAGGAACAGGGTTCATTTTTGTACGAAAATGGTGAGTATTTAACAAATTTTGCGAAATATAAGCAACAAAAACGCAGTTTTAGGCTATATTTGGACGTGTAAGGGAGGGGTCATGAGCCATATATTGTTCCGTCTGGATCCGAGCCTGGTTAAGTTTTAGTGACCAGTAAAATGAAAGAAAATGTAGAACTTGTACCTTCTTTAAAATATAGGACATATTGCACTTGAATTAATTTTTTATGATGACATTGTACTAAATATGTATTCTAAAAAAGTTCTTTTTGTAAAAAATATAACTAACAATTTATTAATTGTATAGTATTCCGGTCATGTTTAAATTTTTTATATTTCAAATGAATGAAATTACACATTTTTTATATTTAATGGATCGAGAAAAGTTTCGTTTCAATGAAAACAAAAAAGGCACAGCATTGTTGCATTAAAAGTTTCACAACAATGTTTGAAAGAAGTAAAAACATTCAAAATATTGCATGATAGCAACTAATGTGTAATCTTAACTTTTGGATTTTTCAAATTCATTTATTTCATTTCAGTTCTTTTTTTTTTACTATTACATGTATTATTTTGCATGTATGACCATGTTGTAACAACATTTTGTGTCACAGTTTTTACGGTTTCCTGAACTGCTTTTATTCCGGGCCCAATTAAGATATCATGGGGCCCTATAGCCAAATACATTTTTGGGGCCCCCTGTATTGAGGCTTTACAATTTTCGGCATAGGATAGAACACATGTAGGCATTGATTACAGCAATATTAGCCATTTGGGGCCCCCTAAGTTGTGGGAGCCCTAGGCCGCGGCCTAGTTGGACTATTAAGTAATCAGGCTTTGCTTTTATTGCCACTAAAATGTGAAAATAAAACAATAAAACAGTAAAAAAAGTATATTGAAATTATTGTAAGTACACAACAGTGACGTTGAATTAAACAGGCAAAAAAATTGTTAAAAATCTATAAGTACACGGCTTTTTCTTCTTTTCTGTACTTATTGATAAAAAATAATATCAGCATTCAAATATAAAGCATAAAAATAATTCACTCAAATTTGGGTCTAAATTTGAACTTTGCTCACCCCCGAATGAATGTTGAGCAGCTTTTTCGACCTGTCAGCACGTGCATATGTACCTACCAACATATAAGCAGCCGAAAAATCATTTTCAACCACCACCGAGTTAATTACGACGAGTTTTCTCGTGACGTCTGTATGTGCGTATGTGTGTGCGTACGTATATATGTATGTCACATAACTCAAAAACTATATGTCGTAGAAGCTTCTAGTTTGGTATGTAGGCTCTGAGGAGGTCTAGTTGTGCACCTCCCCTTGTGGTTACATTCGAATGTTCCCAAGGGGTTGTTTTACCCCTTTTTTGGGGTAAATCAGTGTTAATTTCAATGTAGACTAAGTGATATAAATTGGCTCAACCACTTGGCGATATATCGCCAAGCTTTTGGTCGCCAAGTGTTTGATGCCAGCTTGGTGATATATTGCCAAGTTGGCGAAAAAGTTGGCGAAAAAATATTTTTTTTTCATTTGGGTTTAATTTGGCGCTATTAGCGATATTTTGCGAAAAATCCACTGAATGATGTTAAAATCGGCGATATTTAGAACATTAATCACTGTGAAACATTTTTTTGCATTGTTTCGTGGCAAACTAGGGGTGTAATGTTTGATGTGTAGGGGTAAATGTTTGAATTGCCATTTTGCTCACTCCAAGCACTATTTTAACACTTAAGGCATCTACTAAGAAATTTACACGTAAAAGGAAGTAGTGTGGGGTCCATAAAATATTTTTTATTATCTTATTACACTCAACTATTTTTATAAAATACATTTTTTGCTATCCTTGTGCTTGTTTCGAAGAACATATTTTTTTGAAATTTACTGTTGACTAACTGCTTAAATTAAAAAATGTGCTCTAAGAAATGAATGATATCAATTACTAGATTTTAAATCATCGACTGCATACATCAACATCTTTATTGAAAGATATTATTATCCAATTAAAATAATTTTCATGACTTATAAGTATAGCGCAAAACTTTCAATGATGTTTTGATATATTTACATTTCATGTCCACCATTAGGGCCATGCTCCACATCAGCGTAAAACGCGACCGAAACTTAAGGCAGAAACCGAAAATCCGGGTACTTTCCATAGGAACATCATTGAATCCATTTTACGCTTCTGCCTATTTTTTCTGCTTTACGTCGACTTGGAGCATGGCCCTTTACTGATTATTTTTCGCGTACCACCAACTAGCAAGTCGCATACCATCAATGGTACGCGTACAACAGGTTGGAAACGCTGCCATAGAAGATTCTACAATAGTTTGGCATGTAGGCTTCGAGTGAGGTCTAGTTGTGTGTGCCCCTACCCTTGTGCGCCCACTTGGTGATAGATCGCCTCGCCAACTTTTTGTTGCCAAGTAGGCGAATTGACGGAAAACGTTATTTTTCAAACTTGGGTTCCATTTAGGATATTTTGCTAATACTCTGCTGAGTGATGTGAAAATATTTAGAAGATGAATTATACACTGTAAAAAATGAATGTTGTTTATACAGTATAATACAGTTAATTTTATAGTAATAAATTAAAAATTGCTAATTTTGCAGTAATAAACTTTAAAATTGCTAACTTTACAGAACTGAACTGTAAAATTGCTAGTTTTACAGTAATAAACTGTATAAAATTTGCTATTTAACAGTTTATTACCGTGCATTTTACAGTTTTTAACTGGAACCTCTGCTGCCAGTTATACTGTTATTTTTACTGTATAGTACAGCTAAATTTTACGGTAATAAACTGTAAAATTGCTAACTTTACAGTAAGAAACTCTAGCATTGCTAGCTTTACAGTTTATTACTGCGCATTTTACAGTTTTAAAGTGGAACCACGGCTGCCAGAATTGTACTGTGAAAAAACAACAGTTCATTTTTTGCAGTGTAGGCTCTGAGTGAGATCTAAGCATGTGTGCCCCTTCCCTTGTACTACCACTTGGTTATACATAGCCAAGTTTTTGTTGCCAAGTTGGCGACAAAATTGACGGAAAAAATGATTTTTCAAATTTGTGCTCAATATATAAAATATTTTGTTAATACTCCACTGAGTGATGCGAAAATCGCCGATATTTAAAAGATGAATCATAGAAAAATATTTTGATTCGCGAAAAACAAGGGGTGTAAATGTTTGAATTGTTTTCTAGCTCATTCTAAGGCATGTAACATTTAAGGCATCTACACAGCCCAGTTACATTAATGTAACCACCTGTCAAACGCCAGAATAACCATCTTTCGCAGAGCGGACTGCTGCGAGACGTGCCGGAAGAGACTCAGTTAGGGTCTGGAAGGTGTTCACTGGTAGTCTGAGCCATGTCGATTCCAATGCTGTCGCCCGCTGCGCTAGATTAGGCGGGTGAGGAGAGGATCCATGGCGCGAATAACACGATCGAGAAGGTCCCACATATTCTCGATTGGGACTGAGTCAGGAGAGTTTGCTGGTCAGTGGAAAAAGATAAACTCATCCTGGTGCTCCTCGAGTCACGCGTGTACGATGGCAGCTGTATGGCACTTCGCATTGCCCTGCTGATGGATGCCATCATCCTGAAGAGAGAACAATGCGCATATAGAGGTAGACATGGTCTGCAAAAACAGATGCGTACTTGTATTGATTCATCGTGCCTTCCACAATGATGAGTGAACCCAGAGAATGCCAGGAAAACATTCCCTAAGACCATAATGTTCCCGCCTCCAGCTTGGATCGTTCCGGCAATGCTGCAGGATGTTTGATTTCAGAGGTTTCACGCCTCATACGCCAACGTCTATTAGTTCGATGGAGCATTTAGCGTGATTCAACAGAAAATGCTACCTGTCGCCACTTAATGGATGTTCAGCTGCGGTACAGGCGTGCAAATTCCAGGGTTCGTCATCGATGGACAGTAGTCAGCATAAGTGCATGAACCAGGTTTCTGCTTCGGGAGCCCAGACGCAGCAACGTCAGCTGAACAGTATTTTGTGAGACGATGTTGGTCGCCCCTTGGATCATCAGGGGGGGTCAGATATCCAACGGTAGCCCGTCTATTAACCCGAATAAATCTCCGCAGTCGCCGTTTGCCTCTGTCATCTATTGCTCCTGGTGCACCACATTTTCCATGGCGCTGATTTTAGACGGTCCCATTTTGCCATGCACGGTACACTTTTATCACGACGACAAGCGAACAGCTCAAAAACTCTTCCATTTTGGAAATGCTTCCACCCTTGGCCCGAAAGTCAATTATCATGTCCTTTTGTAAATCGTATTAGTCGCTTCATTTTTGCATTACTCCAATGATAGAAATGTTTTCCCAAGCCACCACGCACCCTTTACATACTCTCAACTGCACTGTGCTACCAAGTGCCTTCTGTGATTGGTTATTTACCGTCGAAGTCGAAAGTACGTGGTGGTCCGTTACCATCGAAACTCCGATGGTAACGGGTGGTCACATTAATATGACTGGATTGTGTATTATGAAATTTACACGTAGGGTAGATGCTCCAATTATGGACACTTTTAGAGAAAGTTTGAAAAAGAAAATTTATTGTAAATGACCGACTGCAGTGTATTCATTCATGCAAATATCACTATTTAGTATATTTGCTTGGCTATGAAACCATTTAAAAAAAATATGATAGAACATTTTTGATTTTGAGTTAAAAATTACCAAATATTTTTTCCCAATTTGTGCCAGTTATGGCCACTTCTGCACCAGTTCTGGCCACATTCATGTACCTGTTATGGTCACATCAATATGATTTCTTTAAGAATATGTTTTGAAACTCAAGAAAAAATTTAAGTGCTTCAATTTAATGTAATGAATTATTTGTATGTCAATGTAGACAAATATATAGTTACATTTTGTGTTTAAGTCAACTATAGGATAAAACTAAATGTTAGTTAATTTTGTACGTCATTTGTAAGTAAGACTTTAGTAAGCCTTCTTCGACATTTTATTTTTTGCAGTTTTTTTCCTTTTCTTTTTCTTCTAAGAATATTTTCCCTTGATCAGAGGTAATTACACCAGGAAGCTTCTTTTTTTTTTTATCAGCTGTAACAGGTTAATCACCAGCGAGTAACGTTAAAATTAAAAATTGCATGACCGACAGATCCACTTTTAAAAGATTCGTTTGAACAACAACAAATAAATAACTAAAAATAGCGCAATTGTTCTTCTGCTGCATTTTTTTTATTAATTGTCTGCCAATT
Source organism: Uloborus plumipes (assembly GCA_038373865.1). Taxonomy (NCBI): domain Eukaryota; kingdom Metazoa; phylum Arthropoda; class Arachnida; order Araneae; family Uloboridae; genus Uloborus; species Uloborus plumipes. Next base: position 33,947 of record JAXGGA010008887.1, read on the forward strand.
TTAGCTTTTATTTAAATCATAATCTATGTTTTCAAACTAATGTTTTGGAAATACATCCTTCTATTCTACTGGATGTATTACCAGTGCTTCAAAAATAATGCCAGGAGAGAGGACTTTTCTTTTGGGACATAGGATAGCGACATTTTCATCATTGAAGGCCTGCTGGCTAGGCCCAGAATTATATTAGGTAAAGAACTTTATTTTTCTCTTCTAACTTCTTAACTCAATTACACAGTACAAGCAGAATCATTCTAGGGAAAAAATAAATGAAGGACTGTTTTAATTTGAACGCCATAACAACGGAAAAAGTATTTTTGACAAATAAAAAGATTAAATAAACTTTCTAAGTCAAATGATTTTTGTGTTATCCTTCGGAGACATGATATTATTAGGAATTTGGAGAATCACCCATACTTCAAGTTATTTTATTTGCAAACAATTTAAACAATGCACTATGTGGCCAAAACTGGTACATGTAATAGATTTCATGCTCCAGTTTTGGCCACCCTCTATTAAATATTAAAAATAACTAATTTTAATGTAAAATCAAAATAGAACGAAATCTTACATCATAAAAGCAAATGTCAATCAGTTTTAAGAACAATTCCTGTTTCTCTAAGTCAGATGTTAAAGGAATAGGAAAACCTTGTTCCTTAACAAAACTCTTGCAAATATGAGCAAAAAACAGATTCTAAAACATTTATTTTTCTTGAAAGTCACCTGTTCTAAAAAAATGAACCAATGAGGTTGCAAGTAATAAAGAAGAGTTTGCTTTTGTTGGAAAATAATACCTGATTGGTTATATAAATATAAAATGTTAAATATTGGAGAAATTGAAAGGAAGTGGCCATAACTGGAGCATTTACCCTAAAATTAAGTAGTGTGGGGTCCACACCAGATATTTTTAATGTCGCCTTTTGTACTTGAGTCAACAAGAGTTTTAGGCTGAGAAGGATAGTTATTTGAAGAATTAAACACGCTAAGAACACAAGATAATGCTTTGATCAAAATACCGTCTACCGTCGATTCACACAAATCGCACGAATAATTGTATTATCCATCATGTTGCCAACATTCCAAAAATAAAATACGATTAATGCGGGTCCTGCTTTCGATGGAAAAGCGCTTTTTAATTTCAAAACAAAGAAAGCGTTTCACAAGAAAGATTTCCATATTGCAATTCCTTCCCAATCTTTTCTTTTCCCCTTTACTAAATCCGATTACGCCGAAGAATGGCAAACACTTTTTTTATTTTTCTTCCATTTTCTTCCTCTCTCGTGGGATGTGTGTGTCGTGCCTCCTTTCCTTTCTCTTTCTATCTTTTGATGACCGGAAAAAGAGGGAGACAGGATAAAAATAGTTGCGCGATGGGCAGTAAACATGCATATTTTAGTATCAGTGGGAATGGCTAAAGAGGAGTGGCACAAAATGTGCCGAATCATAAAGCATATTTACTCTGTTTGGTGCGTTTAGTGTCGAAAGTGTTCCGTTCAGGAAATTTGGCTCAGAACTTAATTTTGCACGTTTTCGAATAACAGCCATTCGCAGCCATTTTGTCCTGCATCTGACGATATATAAATGGATGTATCTATCTATATATATAAAATAGGATGCATACATATATATTTGCTTGTATGTTTGTTTGCATGTTTGTTCCTTATACAAATCCACACTTTTCGTCGGATTTTCATCTAACTAGGCACAGCGGTTACATTTGTGAACATACATCTAAAGTTTCTTAAATTAAAACATAAAAATTAGAAAATTCACTGAAAAAACTCCGTGTAAACGTGCCCCGGTCTACCCTACCTTCTTTCACGAACCTAAAAATTATTCTTACCCCATCTTCTCACCAAATTACAGCCGCTCTTTGACGTATTGTGAGAAAGCAGAAAAGATTCTTGAAAAATAAGAATTGCCATTAAAATGCTTCTCATGAAAATTTATAGCTCATTCAGCATTAACTTTTAGCGTGAAAATATACCTATTTCCTTTTGGTGCGATAGCGCTTTAAACTGCGGCATTAAATTTTGAAAGCTCTTTAGATTGGAAGAATATATTTTGAGATAAAATCCCTATCTACGAAAACTTGTAGAACATTCACACACAAAGTGTTTCATATTCATATCATAACCACGGTTGCCGTTTAGTATTCCGGGGCAGAAATTTCTATGGAGTGAGGAATTCCTGACGTTTTTCCTGACAACGATGAAATATTCCGGAGATTCGGAAGCAAAATCAAAATTTGAATAAGGCCATGTATCTCCGCCAGAAAGGTACTTTTTGGTTTATATATGATGGGATTTATCTTTCGTGCAGAATTGAAATAAATGTTTCTCCAGCGTGGCGAGGTAGAATAGCATGTTGAACCCCATAGGAAAAAAAGATATCGCAAGAGAAGTTGAATTACTTAAAAAATCCCGTTGTACAGCGTTTCCCGGCCTGTGGTACACGTACCGATGGTGGTACGGGACTTTTTAGTTGGTGGTACGCGAAAAAAATCAATAATAGCGGACATAAATAAATAAAACATAGCATAGAAAGTACTTTTCCGAAAATAAATAAAAATTATTTTAATTTACAGCTACATGGATAGTATTTTATAAAGCGCAATTTTATGAAAGAAAATTTGAATGTGTGTGTGTGTGTGTAGTAAAATAATATTTCGTTTTCTTTTTTTTTAATACATTTTTGTGTTTTTAGTAAAACAACTGACAAGTAAAAAATGTGGCAAAAAGCACAGTAGATAAATATGTGCCTTTGAACAAACACGTAAATATTTCTACAGATATGTTCCAGTGAATTTATTATTTTCCTTACATCCGGCATAACGTTTAGGAGTGCTTCAATAAAAATTTCTCTCACCGTGTGATTTGCAAAAATGGACAGTAATAAAATACACAGTAATAAACTCTAAAACAAGCAATTTTACAATTTCTTACAGTAAAGTTAGCAATTTTACAGTTTATTGCAGTAAAATTTAGCTGTATTATACCGTAAAAACAACAGTATAATACTGGCAGCAGAGGCTCTAGTTAACTTTGAAATCCACTGTAAAATTGGCAATTTTATAGTTTATTACTGCAGAATTAGCAATTTGACAGTTTATCACTGTAAAATTAGCAATTTTTAGTTTATCACTATAAAATTAGCTGTATTATACTGTAAAAACTACATTCACTTTGTACAGTGTATGAAATGTTTAAGGCAAGTAAATAAACACACTTGCGATTAAAAAAATAGTAGAAAATTGAAAAAAAAAAAAAAAAATCACGAAATACAATGTTTTTTTCTGAGTGGTACAATCATGCATGATGAATCGGTACGCGAGGTAAAAAAGGTTTAGGAAACGCTGCGTTTGACCATAAAATCTTTCGTACTGTAAACTTATAAAATATTTGTTTAGTAATGTCAAAAATCTATGAGATTAATTGTTGTTTAAAATGATATTCAAGAATTTTACGATGACAGAAAACATAAAGCTCATAAAGATCTAAAAGAGCCTATTTTCTCGTAATTCAATATCTATTTTCAAGCATCAACATATACACGTCTCAACTTTCTTAGACTTTATATTGTGTTTTAAATTTACCTTTTTATTTGTTAAAACGGATTTTTCAAAGCAAAATACATATTTATTTCGGTTAATATAAAAAAGTTTATTCTCTCATATTGTTCGGATTTATTTTAATAAATATCAGATTAACTAATGCATTTTCAGTAAGAACAATTTTTAATTTAAGCTCTTTTTTTACTATATAAAATACACAAAGCTCCCTGTATATATATAAATGGTATACATACAAAAATTAGTAATTTAGATTTGTTAATAACAGAAAATAGTTTTTCGACAGTATGTTCGCTACAATTTTACATAAAATAATAATAGATCAACGTAACCACAAATGGCATTAATAGACATAAAACATAATTAGATAAACATTTCATTAATATACTACGAATGTACCGAAAAAAGATACACTTTTCCAAACAACTCAGAGACATAGTTGAAGTTTAAAAAAAAAAAATATTTAAAGCATTTACTGACGTAGTAGCTTTTATTTTCTGACTCATTTTGTTTTTAGATAGATTTTAATGATACGATATTTTCTTCTTTTTTAAAAAACCATGAGGGTAAAAAAATCTAAAAACAGACATCTCAAACATTTCAATTCTGTCAAACAAAAACCACAGAGGAAGCAATTTGCCGTACTAAAATAGAAAAATTCAGCAAACTGAGCATTCTAAGAAAATTGGTTTACTTTTCCACCGTATTTTTAAAAATATATTCCTGACACAAAAGGAATTCCACCTACTTACGTGCGTATCATGTGACAACAATAATAAAGTTCTCGAGTTTTTCCGCGCAAAAATTCTAGAATTACGGATTAAAATGCCTTCCCACTTGCTCTTTTAGAGAAAGATGTATTTTTGGCATGACGTTTCGAAGAATCGTTTTTAACAATTGCGTTTAAATTCGTGTTTAAAAAGGGAGAAATTTTTGCTCAGCTTGGTTCAAAAACTTTTATTTCTCCGATAACTTACATTTTTTAGGCTTATTTATTTTATTGATTATATGGAAAGATATATATGGGCAAATTTTTTAGAAACCTTTTTCCATCATTTATATTAATGGATACTTTTTACTACTTTTTTCATATTGCAAATAATGTAGATACAAAATATTGCATGTGACGTTTTAATCCGGCGTTAAAGAAGCACAAATGTTCAGGTATACCGCAGACACGTGTTTCGTTTGGTGGCATGTTTTACCACGGACCTGCACTTTAGCTCAAACGGGTGTGCTCGGTGATTCGATTGAGGGGTCAAGGGTCTAGACTAATATTAATATGTGTCAGGGAGGAAAATCATCCGGGTGAGCATTAAGTCGAGATTCAAAGATGAGGAATATTTTTATACACTCTATTTTGAGCTAAAAAATAAAAAAAACTTATGCGATTCATCCAGCAACAGATCACTGGGACGGCGGTGATTCACAGCGAGGCGGTACGTGGCATGGTCTAGAATTTGGGAAAACGCGAGGAATTAATCTCTGGTACACCTCTGTTACCTGAATAACGCTAATGCGCCTTTGTCGTTACGATGTCACAGCACCGTCCCGGGCGGAGCAGCAGAATAGGTCGAATTTATTGACATATGTCCTAGTTGCGTCAGCGGTCGCGAACAGCGGGTTTTAATTGAGTTCGTCGTAAGATTTTAGGCCTGGAAGGGCGGTTCGGTCGGTTGCGGGTAACGCGCCGGGGACGGGAGGGCATGGAGGGCAGGTGACTTGCGAGCGGTGCGCCAAATACGGGACAACACACACAGGTACGAGGGGATGGAATCGGGGCTAATTTGCATCTGGTGGGTCAACTGCCTTGGAGGTGGTTTGCTCAAACGTGCGCTGGCCGGGCAGTTTTTGTTCCTTTGACCGGCTTTTTTTTCTATTCGAATTTCACTGCGGAAATTCGATAAAAATAGGGCAACCGTAAGAAATATTTCATACCACCATTTTCAAGTCTCTATGTAATTCGAAAGCTTGATGAATGAAAAATTGTCTGCACAAAATTGATGTTTGTTGACGATGTGTTCTCTCAGATGGAATCAGGACCGTGCCCTTCGTATTCAATTCTGTTTTGTGCTATCAACTCGGGGAATTCTAAGGCTTTACACGGCTGTAAACAAAGCATTGCCCGTTAGTTGACTGATATTCTGGGTGTGACGCGCGTGTAGTATTAGATGGGGGAGGGTTTCTTGTCACGTGATGGGTTTGGTTTGTCGGGGTAGCTTAGAGTTTGATTAGGGGCTGGGCAGATGGTTCCATGGGGGGTACGGGGGCGGACAGGCTGGGAGAGGGGGGGCGGGAGGGGAGGTCATGCAGGTCGACTGTGGGTGGTTGGCCGTGGGTGTCTGTACCGGGGGTTATGGGACCTCTGGTGCGAGGGGGGACGGCCTATAATTAAGGGAGACGGAAATGGTGGGGGCTGGGCACATTACCCTGGGGACCAATGTAGCTAGTATGGTCAGGTTGGTGTTAGTGCTGGGCGGAAAGGGGGGGGGGGGGGGGGCATGGAGGCAGAGAGGGAGGATTAGTCTGCTTGTGTGGTGGGGGGATTCGGGGGGGGACTTTCTGGGTGGGGCGCAAAGCCAGGTAGTGGGCACAAGGCGTGTAGAGGTATTGCGGGCCGAGGTGACTTAGCAAATAAGTGGTTAACACCTTGTTGAGGTGTTTGGGCGTACAGGGCATTAGGGCGGCCGTGGTTTTGGGGGGGGATGGGAGGTTATTTGGGTGGGGGGGGGAGGGGATTTGAGATGGTTTGGTTTAAGGGAGGCGGAGGGATTCTAAGGGGCGGGCGGTTGATGGCGGGGGAGTTGACAGCCACCCGGAGGTGCAACTAAAGGGCGGCGCACGAGTGATGGAGAGTGTGGCTTAGGTTGAGTGACAGAGCCACGGGGGGGGATGGGGTTACGGGGATCTATGGGGGTCTGGGCTGAGGGCCTTCGTTAGTTTTTTTTGCTTAGTTTGGGTGTTGACACGTGGTGGAGAGTGGTCCCGTAGGTTTGAGGAATACGAAGCTCGGGTGGGATGTGGTAGAGTTTTTGGGCGTTACAGTGGGTCTGGGGAGTAGAGGATCGGGCGGATGAGGATTAAGTTCTACGGAGGTACCTCAGTGGGCGGGTTTTATTTAGTCTGGGTGGGGGCATGTGCGGGTGCGGCTTTCTCATGGTCGATTTGGTGGATGTGCGATGGAGGAGGCAGCACCAGTCAGTTTTGTTTGAGAGGATCGAATTGGCTTGGGGAGGTTTTTAGTTGCGTTTTGGGATGGCCTGCGCGTTGGTTGGCGTGGGCTCACGTGGGTTTTGGCGTGCCAGGCGGGAGGGTTTGTATGGAGAGGTGTAATCAGGACGGTAAGAAAATTGTAAGTACCAAAGAAACGAACCGTGGTGAACAAGAGGTTACGCCAGTTCGTGGCGTAGGAGTAGTGTGGTTCGGGCTGACGACGCCGGTGATACTAGTATGTGTACGGACGCGAGAAGAGTAAGTCTACCATGGGTTTGCACGAGTTTATGCGTGTGCAAACTCGACAACGTTACTAGTCGGTTTACCACGACCGTGTACTCGGCCCCTCATGTCGTTAGGGTATGAATTTGTATTTTGCGCTTGTTACATACACATTGTACACACAGATACCGTGTTGAATTCGCGGTTTTTGTCGAGTGTAATTCGGGTAATATACGTCGCAGGAACCCGAGGTCATACTCGTGTATGTCCGTAGGGACCATATTTGGTATTTCTGTGCCTTATATATACATGCATTTCCGACGTATCACACGACGTTTTACGTAGGATATATGTGGCCTTATATATGCAACACGAGTATTTACGTTACTCTTCCGGACTGTATACTGTGTACTAGGATTATATTTGTAGTTATGCGCTCTCTTATACGAACATTTAAGGGTATACACGACGTTACTACGGAGTATATCGAGAGCATTAATTTATGCAATACACGGTATATACGTACTATCCCGAGTATACTCGTGTTTATAGGTTATATTTGTAATTTCTTGCGTTTATAAACACACTGTCACGGGTTGCTACAACACGAGTTAAACTTACGAGTATATGAGAGCATATTTATGCAAACACGAATATATACGTACTATCCGGCATTACTCGATGTGCTATTGGGTTATCATTTGTAGTGTTTCGCTTAATATACATTCATGTAACTGGTTACACACGAGTTTTTGACGAGTATATGAGCAAGCTTTAGATATGCAAAAAACACGAGGGTGTTTACGGGCTCGAGCCCGAGGGTGTCGTGGGGCGTGTGGGGTTCGTGGAGGGTGGGTGAGGCGGGGTTTCCTGCATGGGTCTGGGTATACACCTCGAGGGTTGTCGTGGTGTGGGTGTGATCGTGTGTGGGCCTATCTTCGTGGTTTGTCGGTACGTGAACGTGGTGTCGAGGAAGGAAGAGGGGGTCGAGTCGGAGGGGTGGCGCTATGAGACGTTAATAAAAGGCGTCGGGGGGACAAAGCGAGTGAACTAACCGAGAGTTGAGGTGTACATATGTAGGACAATACTAGTGCGTATAGACGGTTCAGATCACCGTGGAGTTCGCGGGTTAGAGGGTGGTGAGGTGGATAGTGGAGGCGAGGTGTGTCTTACATTTACGGGTTACTCACGTGAGATTTCACGAGGTTATGATGTGCTGATTGGGCCAAATACACGAGGTGTGTACGGTCACATTGACCACCGTGGGGTAGAAGCGGGGTGAAGAGGGTGGTGAGAGTGGTTGGTGGAGCGTTCGTGACATGTCATGGACGGGTTACAACTCGTGTTAATACGACGGAGTCAGCCGTGTGGAAGCTTTATTATTATGCATTAATCAACGAGTATTTTAAGTACGAATACACGAGGGATTTCAGCGGGGCACGTTCCGGAGGAGTGTGACGGGGGTCGATGAGTCTTGTAGCCCTAGGGGTGGGGCGTAGAGGTTCAGACAGTGAGGGATGCTATGGGGTCGAGAGTCTTGACGAGGTGTTTTTCGCAGTTTGGTGCTATTGAGGGGTGGATAATTCTCGTGCAGGTTTCCCTTGTATTTAATGGCGAACACGTAATATAGATGGTGATCGCAGGCTGCTGACTATCGGGGTAGGCGATGCGGTGTTCAGGACGAGTTTTGACCACATGTTGGAGTCGACGGTGTGGCACTGTTTTTGGCCGTGGGGTGTGTTGAGCTGGATTTTGTATATGTGATACCCTTGAAACGTGGGTATGACTAACGGGCACCAAATTGTACGCTCGTGTGTGACGGAGTGGGATGACTGACTGTGGCGACTAGGTGGGTAAGCGGATGTCAGTGGCTGGCACGAAGGCGAGTGTAATTCCATGCTGTTTTGGTGGGTTGATGGTTCGATCATGGTTAGTGTAGAAAACTCGTCACGAATAACGTGGTGACGCGGGTGTTGGAAGTAGTGTATATCGGGAGGGTGCTGGGCTGGGTTGTGCATCTTATGTTGTCTCACGGATTAACGCGTGTTTACACACTTAAATAGGGGTAATGATGAGGCCCACATAACCATACGAATTAAAACCCCTATACTCGGAGTATTCTCCGGTGAGATTGTACGACAATCATACTCGGTCGCTTTGCATATATACGATCTCTATAGTACGCGTAGTTAACCATCAGTGAGTAGACGTAAATATATGTATTTTAGCTTAACTAATTACGAATATATTTCCTGATACAACGAAGTAGAACTCGGGTTGAGGTCAGTTTTTTGACGCGGGGGGGCAGTTTGATGACTACTGTGATGTCTGCGGTATTAACTGGTGGTTACACACTGGTAAGAGGTTGATTGTATAGCGAGCCGCAGGGGTGAAAATCGAGTTCTAACGCGCAAAAATCGATTATACTCGGGCGGCAGTCGCAATGTGATAGAGGCAGGGAGGATGTGTGTGGAGGCAGGTGTGTCAGAGGAGCACCGGTTTTCGACGCGGGTGTCTCAGGTGGTTTTTGGGGGGTTGCAATGTTGGTCTGTTAGTCTTTGTGTTCTGTGAACACGAGGTGTTAGAGGGGGACGGTGCTGGTAGGTGTAGGATACGTAGGGGTGGATGTGTCGTGGACGAGGGCCGTGACGAGAGGAGATAGTTAGCGGGGTGTACCACGCGATTAGATGTGGCAGAGAGGCGGCCCTGTTGTTAGTCCTTTTGGATTTACATCTCGACGTACTAGGGTGTTGACGGGGGGAGCTAATTATGGTGCGTAAGGTGTCGCGGTAGGGGGTTAGAGTCTATTTTGCAGAAACGCACCACCAAGGGTGTGTAGCGGTGGATCGGGGGCGGACACACAAGGTCTTGCTACTGGAGGTTGGGAGAGCGGGCCGTGAAACGGGACCCGGCGGAGTGGGCTGTGATTTTTGGTATGGGTAGTGATGAAGACTGGTGCTGGGGCTTTTAGCAGCGAGACTTTCTGTTATCGGATTTGTGGTAATTTTTGTCTATTAATTTCTAGTAATTGAAATCGCTATATGATTATAGTTGTAACGACCACTAAAATCAATCGGATTTTACTTTTGTTTCGACTAAATACATTGGTGATTTAAGGATAATCCCGAACTAAATTTAAACACAGCACTAACAGTAATCATATTTCAATCTGACACTGACTAAGTTAGTTTGATACTAACTATTAAATCATCCGTCTGCGAATTGAAACTACACCATACACATTAACATTAATCTATATATTAAAAACGTGACAATGATAACTTTAGGCAGGGATTCAAAGTGAAAACAGGCCCATCGCTTTTATTACTAGACGAGATGGACCTTATCCTTTAATCCACATCCCTAGTACGGGGTCCCTGGTTAAAAAACAGTGCGTGGACAGTCAGCCCCAGTGGTCCGTGTGCCTCATGATAAAACGCTGCGAGTTTTAATTACGTCACCAGCCTACTTGGCGAAATAAGAGGAGAATCGCCCCCCTGGAGTGCTTTACCCTGTGAGCTCTTATTGGCTCCAACCGTAGTGGACGTCATGCACAAGTTAAGTTGATGATAATGTAATTCACTTCCACAGAGAGTAGGGTTTGCAATTACACGAAGCGATCCGACAAGTGCGCGTTTCAATTGAAACTCCACTGCCTTAGGCGATGGAGACTGCGAGTTGATTTAAGGCCACCCAAACCGGCAATGGGGGACTGCGGCACAGGGCCGCACTGTGATGGCTCCAGCGTTAGCACACAGTGTTTATGTCTCTTTGCAATACATAAGGAAATGGGCCCTCGGTCCATCCGTGGCGTGTGCTGCACTCCTTGCATTTGCCAGTCGGCAAGTATTGGTCGCCAAGTGGGACGAGGGATTGTGGGTGTGAGGTTTTCCGGGGGGACACCTGACCAGACCTGCGCGGGGGGGATTGCTATCGGGACGCGCAGACGCCGTGGGGCAGTGAGGGGCAGACAAGTTTTTTGAGTATGGGTTGGAGGTGGTTTTGAGGACCAAGAGTGTGCAGAGTCGTTGATGAAGCCGGGTAATTATGGGGGGGGGATGGGGGGAGTGGAATATTCGTGGGTTTGTTTGGGTGGTGTCAGGGGCAGCCAAGGGAGAAAAAGACACCTGAACAGCTTGGTGACTGCTCTGTAGGCTCCCGTCGAGTCTCAGGGGACCACGGTATAGGTAAGTATGGAGCAGGGCACTGTAAATTTCGGGGGGAGTGCTGTCGGGGATAAGGTTTGGTTAGGTGTTGCGATCGTAATGTAGCTGGTTGGGGAGAGGAGACCGAGTGACAACTGGTGGGGAATTATGAACTTTTTAATTTTATACCACGGGACATTTTGACACCAACCCCCCCAACCCCGCGGGGAGTCCCGCGAGTGCTTAATAATTGGGAAGGAATTTGGTTTTTATAGATTACCGTTCCCCAGGGCGTGGAATGGGGAGAGGGGCGATATGAAGTGTTACTAATACTATATTGTAGCTAGTGTTGTGAAAATCGCCAGGTGGGGCGGGTCGTGTATGGGACCCTGGCGAACTCTTCTGCGGGTGGTTAAAACAGCCCCGGCCGAAACCGACGGAATGTTCGGGTATCCGTTATATGCAGGTTAGGGACTGCAAGAAACGGGGGGCGGGCAGGGCGGGGGGCAAGTATTCAATTGCTGAAGGTTCTGTCGGTTCGTCTTGGAGAGAGCGGGCTATCGTTCGTCGGCGGTCGGGGTCCGGTGGGTTACAGTTTTAATGATCCACGCGGGCATGAATTGCCGGTCCACCTTGTTAGTGGTCAGAAAAAGTCCTGACCCGGCACTATTGACCAGCGCCCGGTCACACCGGGTTCGGAGCCGGGCCGCGCGATAGGGGTCTTGGGCGGCACAGCGGGAAGTGACGCGGAGTCGGCGTAGGGGGTGTGGGGCCTTGGTTGGGGGGGCATAGCTTGTGGCTACGAATTCCTGTGGCATATGACAATGTTGTACTGATGGTCAGTCGGCCTTCTGTCTCGTGGGTAGAAGTGACTAGAGCGCCCACAGGGAAACCCCCTATGGGCCTGATGCGTGCTCAACTCTATATGACTTCTTCTTCGCGGCATGTATGGCCTTGGTAAAGGTTCAGGACAACCTGGTTTAAACTAATACAACGACTGTAGGGTAAGGGGAAAAGGCCAAAGTTATGCCACTTTAATCAGTACTCTGCTGACACAGGATTCTTACGTGCGACCCCGTGGATAGCGAGTAAGGCGGGAGATTTAAGGTTTTTACTTATGGGGGTATATAGGTAAAAGTTATTCTCGGGGTAGCAGGATGGCGGTTGCGTCGTTTGTTGGTGGCACGTGTGACCTGGTACTGTTTTTGGAACTACCAATTGTCGGTGGGATCGCGGTTTTAGGTGAAGTTGAGATCTTCGGGTCTTGAGAGGGGGCGGATCAACACGATTGTCCGGGCCTCCCCACGGAACAACAATACTACAAAGGGATGAAGGCGAATCGCTAATTGCCGTTGTTCGTGTGCCTTCAAGCAAACAATTGCAGCGGGGTTGTGCGAGGAGGAAGGGATTAGAAGTGGGTTGGTGGGGAGAGGCCCGGGTTGTGGGGACCGGTTAGTATGTATACGTGGATGAGGAGTTTCAATGCGCGTCCTCAGGGGGTATGTATTGTTAATGGTTCATTTACAGCAGGGGCCGGAGGACTTGTAGGGCAGGGGGTCTTGGTGCGAGGCTGAGGGGCTTTGGGGGAGCGGTAGTTAGGGCGCGGTATTTGGGGCGACTGCGGAGGGAATGCGGGTTAGGAATTGCCGGGGGCATTCTGGGGTTCTGGCGTGGGTTTAGGATAGGAGGAACAGTGGGACTTTAGGTCTTTTGTAATGGGATTGGGGGTGGTGAGAATTGGGGAAAGACTAAGTTAAGGTGTGTACAGTGAGAGGGTGGATTGGTACTCGGGCTGGGGTTTAGGTGGGGTAAGGGGGGACGGGGTTTGGGGTGTAGGCTGGCTCCGAGTAGGTCTGTCTGTGCATCAGGGTACGTATAGTTAAAGGGTTATTGGGTTTTTTTTGTAATTTGTTTTGTGTGGGAGGGCAGTGTGGTTTTGTGGGCAGGTGGGGGGGAGTTATTTTTAGAGGGAGAAAGCAATATGGCGGCTTGTTTGTTATTTTTTGGGTTGTTTTTGCTTAGTGTGGTGGTTTTTTGTTTGGTTGTCTTTGTTTTTCTCTAGGTTGGTAGTTTACGTGTTCGTTGAGGTAGGCGTAAGGATGAGTGTCGCGAGTATGGGTTAGTTGATATGGAGGGTTTGGGTTGGTGGAGGGTGGAGGTTGCTCGGCTTACTGGGTGTGGGTTGTTCTCCCTGGTTATCAAGGTTGGCTCATATTGTTTTACTTTGGTTGCCTACGGATGGGCGAACCGTGGGCACGGGGCCAGTCGGATAGGACTGGCGGGTGAAAAGCAGGCGGGGGAGGTTTTGGGGGGTAGGTATCCGTAGTGGGGTACATGGTGACGCTTTGATGTATTTGATTGTACGTTCTTGAGGTTATATTAGAACGAAACAAGAGGAAGATTTAAATGATTACTCAATGTGAAGGTCTTGGGAGATGAAGGGAGAGGATTTTGGAACAAATCAGAGTGGGGTGGGGTATTGTGCGGTTGGGAGATTGTTGCACACAATAGGTAGATTTAAATGATTCACAATTGGAACGGTCATTGGGAGATGACGGGGTTGTAGATGACATATCAGTAATTGACGCAGTCAGGTTATTGTTAAAACGTGTTATTGAATGAAGTTGTTATGCCAGTCCTTTTGTTTTCTGGTTTCAGTTGTTACGCTCGGGCGAAAGGCATGTACATCGGGCGCGTACATGGGATCAACTACGTGGAGGACCTTGTCACACTTTTGATGTTTTTCGATTTGTTCGATTTGATTGTTATATTAGAAATCACACAATAGATGATTTAAAATGATACAACAATTGAAGGTCTTGGGAGCACAATGTAAGGGATTACTATGGGACAAATCAGAAATTGCGCTCGTAGTGTAAAGTTCATAGGTGTTACTTGTTGCAGTTGTTGCAAGTCCATTTTTGGGCGGGCGCAGGTGGAGTGGGGAGGCCATGGGCGCCCTTATGGTTTGATGGCCGGGGATTTGGTCTACGTACTTGGGGAGGGTAACTTGGGAGCTGGTTTGGTGGGACGTTTGGTTGGTATAATGTAGGGATACGTACTCAATAGCGTAGATTTAAACAATGATACCCAATTGCAACCTCAGCGTGTTGAGGTATTTGTTTCTCGTTTGTTTCTATAGTGAGAATCAAACACAATGGGAAGATTGTAGAAATGATTGATCTCATCTCTTGGAAGGGTCTTGGGAGTGGACAAGGGTCGTAATTTGGACATTTCTGACTTTGGCTCGACGTGAGGGGATTCGGGACATTGGGGGTGTGGAGGCTGGAGGGCACGCGGCACTGTGGTCAGAGGGGGGGGCGGGGGGATCGGGGTTACTTATCGGGATCTTAAGAGACTATGGTCACTGTGGTGGGGTGCGGGGCTGAGGGTCGTGGGGAGGGTTTGTGTAGTTGGATACAATAGGTAGATTTGTTTAGGATTCAACTCATATTGGAACGGGCTGGGCGTGAGGCATGTCTGGGGTGGATTTTATGTAATTATCTGGTGTGGTGGAGGTTGGGGGGGTCGGGGTGTGGAGTATCACCACTCAAGAGGATGATTTTTATGGAGACACACACTAGGGAAGGGCGAGGTGGGTGAGTATGGGTGGATTTGGATCTTAGATGGATTGGGCGCGGATGTGTAAGTGACATTAGGGGTGAGCTGGCCGGCAGGGGGGGACTTGGGATCATGGGGGGGGCGCGGGCGGCCTGTGTTTGGGTGCGTATGAAAATTGGTCTAATGACACCTACTATTTGATGTACCATTTGATGTATTTGATGTACTATTTGATGTTATATTAGAATCACACAATAGGAAGATTTAAATGATACACAATTGAAGGTCTTGGGAGATGAAGGGATTATATGACAAATCAGTATTTGATGTAATTTTTGATGTTATATTAGAATCACACAATAGGAAGATTTAAATGATACACAATTGAAGGTCTTGGGAGATGAAGGGATTATATGACAAATCAGTATTTGATGTAATTTTTGATGTTATATTAGAATCACACAATAGGAAGATTTAAATGATACACAATTGAAGGTCTTGGGAGATGAAGGGATTATATGACAAATCAGTATTTGATGTAATTTTTGATGTTATATTAGAATCACACAATAGGAAGATTTAAATGATACACAATTGAAGGTCTTGGGAGATGAAGGGATTATATGACAAATCAGTATTTGATGTAATTTTTGATGTTATATTAGAATCACACAATAGGAAGATTTAAATGATACACAATTGAAGGTCTTGGGAGATGAAGGGATTATATGACAAATCAGAAATTACGCGTAGTTAAAGTTCAAAGTTTTATTGTTGCAGTTGTTGCAGTACTTTTGTTTTCTGGTTTCATTGTTAGTGTGCGTATGAAATTGGTCTAATGACACCTACTATTTGATGCACCATTTGATGTATTTGATGTACTATTTGATGTTATATTAGAATCACACAATAGGAAGATTTAAATGATACACAATTGAAGGTCTTGGGAGATGAAGGGATTATATGACAAATCAGTATTTGATGTAATTTTTGATGTTATATTAGAATCACACAATAGGAAGATTTAAATGATACACAATTGAAGGTCTTGGGAGATGAAGGGATTATATGACAAATCAGTATTTGATGTAATTTTTGATGTTATATTAGAATCACACAATAGGAAGATTTAAATGATACACAATTGAAGGTCTTGGGAGATGAGGGATTATATGACAAATCAGAAATTACGCGTAGATAAAGTTCAAAGTTTTATTGTTGCAGTTGTTGCAGTACTTTTGTTTTCTGGTTTCGTTGTTAGTATGCGTATGAAATTGGTCTAATGACACCTACTATTTGATGTACCATTTGATGTATTTGATGTACTATTTGATGTTATATTAGAATCACACAATAGGAAGATTTAAATGATACACAATTGAAGTTCTTGGGAGATGAAGGGATTATATGACAAATCAGAAACTACGCTTAGTTAAAGTTAAAAGTTTTATTGTTGCAGTTGTTGCAGTACTTTTGTTCTCTGGTTTCGTTGTTAGTGTGCGTATGAAATTGGTCTAATGACACCTACTATTTGATGCACCATTTGATGTATTTGATGTACTATTTGATGTTATATTAGAATCACACAATAGGAAGATTTAAATGATACACAATTGAAGGTCTTGGGAGATGAAGGGATTATATGACAAATCAGAAATTACGCGTAGTTAAAGTTAAAAGTTTTATTGTTGCAGTTGTTGCAGTACTTTTGTTCTCTGGTTTCGTTGTTAGTGTGCGTATGAAATTGGTCTAATGACACCTACTATTTGATGTACCAAGTTTTATTTTCTTACCAGCATCCATTGCTTACCATTGTCCAAAGTGTTCATTTTTTAAAATGCAACATAGCCCCTTCATCCTCCAAGCCTTTCAATTACAGAATTCACTTTTGAAAAAAGTGCTCAAAAGCAACCCATTTCACTAGTCAAAATATACCGTCCTCGATCTCTTTTAAAATGCATTCTTAAATTTACTCTTCAGTTGCTAACAATTCGAATCACTTTACTATGTTATTTCGCCAGGGACTTTCTTTAGAAAGTAACAAGAAACCATCCCCTGTTTGCTCGTTTTAGACGCTTTTTTCTTTCTTTTTTATTGAAATAGATGCCTGAGATACTGGTTATAAATAAAACTTTATTTAAACGTGGTTCAGATCGTTACCATGCCGACCGGCGCTGAAATATTTTTTTATTTACAAGCACGTGCTGATATCTTCAGGCACAAGGATTTTATTTTCCAATGCAAGCGAAAAGAACCGTTTTCAGTCCTGTTTTGATTTTGAATTGATACTGGTACAAGAGTCTTGCTACTTCGATAACTAGGTTTAAGAACGAAGAAAGAATACTTCTGTTTGTTCAACATTATTTATCGACGCATTTGCTTAAATTTGTTTTTCTGAAATAAAAAGATTATTTTTATTTGAATTCAACATATTTTCACACTGTAAAAAATGAATGTTGTTTTTACTATATAATGCAGCTAATTTTATAGTAAAAGTTGCTAAATTTACAGTAATAAACTGTAAAAATTGCTAATTTTACAGTAATAAACTATAATTGTTAACTTTACAGCACTAAACTGTAAAATTGCTAATTTACAGTTTATTACCGTGCATTTTACAGTTTTAAAATGGAACCTCTGCTGCCAGTATTATACTGTTGTTTTCAATTGAAGGGTCAGGGGGAAAAACCACGGTAGTCACATTTGATTCATTTTGCGAAAAACGAAATTTAAACTTAAATTTAAAAGACAAATAATACATTCATATTACAAAAAAAATGTTAAAAGTTGAAATTTTGTGTGGGGACAGTATCAGGGAGTGACGAATAATTAATTTGAAATGCAGTATTAATTAATTTATAAGTTTTTATCTGATGAATATCATGTTATGCATGCCTGTTAAATTTAATTTAATAATCCTAAATATAGTTTAAAAAAACTAAAAAATACGCTTTTAGAGTTAATCAAACTAAATAGAAGATTTTCAAAACTATTGAATATCCGCTGAGTTTACATACACTTGTAATACATCAACATGTAATATTGTTTAGTCTTTAGTATTAATAATAGTATTAAATGTATTACTAGTATGTTTTCAAAGAACGTAAATTTTATCTTTAATTCAGAGTTTCATACAAACAACTGAAACACTTGCAGTACATCAACATATCCTATACAGTGAACTCTCACTTATGCTACGGCCAAAGGGATCAACAGAAAAAGGTGCATAAGTGAAAGAGACGTATAAGTGAACGAGCCTATTTAAAGGACTAAAACGCAACAGAGGTTGTAATAAGAGAATGAATAAGAATGCTTCTATAGATAAGGGACATATTACTACGGTTTGGCAATTACTACTACGTAACTACAATGATAAAGATAAAACAAAAATTATAGCATACCTAATTACAAACTGTTCCCTTTAAAACTAACTATAATAGGTAATTGTCCCTTTTCGAACTCTAGCTCATGCGGAAAAAATGCCTTCCGTGAGCAATAAAGGGGAAAGATTCAAGAAGTGAAGAAAAATGCTTTTTTTTTTAAAATGAAAACAATTTTTTTTTCACATTTTACGGAAAATTCGGTGCATAAGTGAAATATTTATCTTTAGAGCGACGCATAAACGAATGATACTATCATTATTTTGCTATGGAATGTGCTGGGACCATTTAAAATCGTCGTACAAGTGAAAAAGGCGCATAAATGAGGCGGTGTATAAGTGAGAGTTCACTAGCCTTTCGTATTAATAATAGTATTTAATATATTACTTTTATATTTGTAAAGAACGTGAATTTTATCTTTTATTCAGAGTTACATACATATATACCCACATGTGAAACTAATAAGAGCGTATTAAAACACAGTGATAGGTTTGGGACATCAATTTGACCTATTTGGAGAGAATCACGCATTTAGTTTGACTAAAAGCAGTACGTACAAGTTTTTCTTTGAATTACATTTCCTTAAAAAAATCTGGTATGGACCCCACACTACTTCCTTTTACGTGTAAATTTCTTAGCAGTTGCCTTAAGTGTTAAAAAAAGTGCTTGGAGTGAGCAAGGTAACAATTCAAATATTTACTCCCCTAATCTACCACGAAACAATGCAAAAAATATTTTGCAATTGTTATTTTTCTAAATATTGCTGATTTTAATATCATTTAGTGAATTTTTCGCAAAATATCGCCGATAGCGCCAAGTTGAACCCAAATTCAAAAAATAATTTTTTCGCCAAATTTTTCGCCAACTTGGCCATATGTCGCCAAGTTGGCGTCAAACACTTGGCGACCAAAAGCTTGGCGACATGTCGCCAAGTGGTGGCCCCAATTCATATCACTTGAGTCTGTATTGAAATTAACATTGATTTACCCCAAAAAAGGGGTAAAAGACCCCTTTGGGAACATTCGAATGCAATCACAAGGGAGGTGCACAACTAGACCCCCCTCAGAGCCTACATACCAAGCTAGAACTTTCTACGGCATATAGTTTTTGAGTTATGCGAGCCACATGCGCACATACATCCGCACATACACCCGCACATACATCCGCACATACATCCGCACATACGTACATACAGACGTCACGAGAAAACCCGTCGTAATTTACTCGGGGGTGGTCGAAATTGATTTTTCGGCTGTTTGTATGTTGTTAGGTACATATGCACGTGCTGACAGGTCGAAAAAACTACGCGACATTCATTCAGGGGTGAGCAAAGTCAAAATTTAGACCGAAATTTGAGTGAAATTTTTTTCGTGATCACAATACTTCCTTTACTACGTAAAAGGAAGTAAAAAGAGAGCATATGTTGAAATGCAAAACATCAGAAATGTGGTCGATTTAAATAAACATGCTTTTCTAACGTTACTATATAATTACCATACCGATTGCCTCAATATGTATTCTATGCAATGAACTAATAAACATAACTACCTATGACTTCCAAATAATTTGTTCTTGACTCATTAATTATGTGTATAATTAAAGGTTCCCTGCTGTCTGCAAGAAGACAATGTCGCAGTAATTTGATTAGGCAAGGCGTATTAAAATGGAAAGAGTAGTGAAAGCAAATATCGTTTTCTGCAAAGGAGCTTGCTCTTTGTTGTGCATCACTCAGCAAAATCGACTAATTAATTGTTTAATTATCCTTCAGCTGTTCAAAGAGCTAATGAATGGTCAATTATTATTTTTTGAAAAATGATTGATTCTGCGTCGGGCTCTGAAAAGTTCATTTTTCAAACGCTCTTAGAGTCCTATTCAACGTTGTACTTTATTATACTCTGATAGTAAGAAATGTAGTTTGGCCGAATTTCTTAATTTATATTTTTATGAAAAAAACCTAATCAGCGACTGTTTCAACACTTAAAATCATTACTTTTCTTGAATAGAGGAATTATAACGGTCTTATAATTGCTGAAATAATGTCAAAATGACTTAAAAGGAAAAGGAAATCTTCAAATCAAAATCTTAATAGTTTGACTGAGAAAAGAAACTTTGTCAAAGTTTTTAAGTAATAATTCTGCTAATTTGCTCTAAAGGAATTGCCAGTTATAAGTTCAGAGTATTATGCACTTTTGATATCTACCATAAAATCTAATTTTAAGCAAGAAACATTAATATTGTCATTAGTTTTAACAACGTTCAACGGTATAATACCCCTTCCCCC
>JAXGGA010008888.1:0-54302 GCA_038373865.1 Uloborus plumipes
AAAAAAAGCTAATATTTTTCTATTACAATGACTTATTCATGGTCCCTTTAAAACACAAGAGTGCAATTTTTGTTTCATTTTGCCATGTTTTTACTTCCTTATAGGGCACGAATTCTGCTTAATCATAAGAGGTAAATAGTAGCAGTCTGCAAAAACTTGCATCAGTAATAATATTTGCAGTGTGATAAAATTGTCAGTTACATTTGAATAGAACTATTAACTTTTTCGCCACTCCCAAGGTTTTTCCTTTTAATCATACCAGTATTTTAACCTATTAATGCCTAGTGTCCCTTTTTAGGGACGGTCCAAAAAAGGGTTTGAATTCCCCCAAAATGAACATTTCAACCAAATAATAGTGTTCAATTACCACCTTGGTATTGTTTCAATTCGTTATTAACAGATTGCAGCACATAACCATTGTAAAGTGTGTTTTGTAGTAGTTTTAATATAATCTTTATCAAAAATGACATCGTTCACAATCTCAAGAAAAAAAGCTAAGTTTTCAAAGTTATTCCCTGCTTCCCAGTTTATGTTAATTGCTGATTTTATTTCTTCTTATGAAATGTCTTTTTAAATATTATATCGCAGGCAGAAAAATAATTTAGTAAAAAAAGTATGTACCCTCTGGGGTCTATCGTAACTTTTAAGGGACGATTTTTCTTTCCTTAATAAAAAAAATATTTTTATATGATATTTTTAAAATTATTTTCCCTGTCCATTAAACACTGTTTGTAACCAGTATACAAAATATCTTTGGAGAAAAAAAAATGTCAGGCATTAATGGGTTAAAACACAAGAGTGCAATTTTTGTTTCATTTTGCCATGTTTTTACTTCCTTATGGGACACGAATTCTGCTTAATCATAAGAGGTGTAAATAGTAGCAGTTTGCAAAAACTTACATCAGTAATACTATTTGCAGTGTGATAAAAATGTCAGTTACATTTGAAAAGAACTATTAACTTTTGCACCACTGCCAAGGTTTTTCCTTTTAATCAAACCAGTATTTTAATAGCTATTTAAAATTCCCAATCACTATTTTTCCGGAGAATTGTAAGATGTTCCGTTTCTCTGTATGAATTTAAACGTACGTGATACTTAGAGAAATTATTTTTTTAACTTTCTAGACACTTATAAAACTTGAAAAATAAAAACCTTTTTGATTTGAATAATTATTAATTAATAAAGTTAAAAGTTTCCTATTAAGCCTAGGAGACTTTAAAGAGTCACACTAATTCTTTAACAATGTAAAAATGTTTAAAGGGTTTTTTTTTTCTTGCAATATACCGCCAACTCGGTTATTTCATCCAAGGACTGCAGTTTCGTGCTTCTTGGCACTCGTCAGCTCGATGAAACGTTTCGCATCAAAAACGTCACAGCCTACTTGGCGAATTAGAGGATATCGCTGACTGCTTGTGAGCTCTTATTGGCTCCACCCGTAGTGACGTTCAATATCAACTTAAGTTGCTGTCTAGTATAGAGGCAGAAATCTTCTTATAGAAGCAAAGAGAGGCAGATTTGAATAACCAAACAGTTCAAAATAAAAAAGCTTGTTGCTCAAATTTGAATAAGATGAAAACGCAACATATTAAGACACATAGTAAATGCAGTCAAACCGCATTAAAATGAGCCCCAAGGGACCATGAAAATCAGTCTGTCATGCAGTTAGTCTTTTCAAAATAACAATTAACAACTAACAGCATGACAAGGATCGAAAATGTAGTCTTCTTAAGAGTAGTTCGTTTTAAGTATGTTCGTAGCAACGAGGTAGGACTGTAGTAACTTAGCGATTTATGCTGGGTATTTCATTTTATTCTTGTTTCTTTTACTGTTTATAAAATGCCGAGGGACTAAAAATCCAATAAGGTATTCGTACACGACTCAAAATAAAAACATACCAGTAAACGACAATTTTAAAGTAGATGAA
Source organism: Uloborus plumipes (assembly GCA_038373865.1). NCBI lineage: Eukaryota > Metazoa > Arthropoda > Arachnida > Araneae > Uloboridae > Uloborus > Uloborus plumipes. The sequence goes on from JAXGGA010008888.1 coordinate 1,926, forward strand.
AAACGGAGATGAGGAAAGGATTAAAGTTTTGTTAAGCTTGAAGAGAATTGGTAGAAACTGTGTAACAGATTGTTTTAAAATTGAATGAGACATTGTTTTGACATAAAGATTCAAATAGCTTTAAATGTTTGCTCTTGCTTTAAAACGGGTAAGTTGAAGTCTCGCGATTTTAGGATTCAGTGGATCTATTCTTACTTACTATACATTTAAGAGTTTTACAGTTTTTTTCTTGTCAAAACCCTAAGGCATATATTTTTTATGATACAGCATTCAGTTCCTTTATGATGATTGTGCATTCGTAAAACGCGTACCGGTGTTTTTCAACCTTTTTTGATCCATCACCCAGGGAATTGCTTTTGAAAATATGTCATGTACCGGTTGATTTTCTCTTTTCCTTGCTTACTTTTTTATTTTTGCAAAAGAAAAACTTGTATATGTCTTGAAGACACGTGGCTCTTTTTTTACGGAATGGTGATTTTTTTCCATTATTTATTTATTTATTTATTTATTTATTTGGAAAAAAGAAAAAAAAACGAAATAAAGAAAAAAATTCGACTTTAGGGCCGTTAAACACGTGTGAAAATGTTTTGAGAACACACAGCTGGGTTTTCTTTTAATTTGTTCTTTTTTTTTTTCGTGAATAATAAAATAAATTAACACGTATAAAAATAGCCTTGGTATTGAAAGAACTGTTACACAAAATACTTAAATGCTAATAGTAAGATTAGTAATTATTGTAATAAATAAACGTAAGTATTATTGAAAAATCATACAAAACTATGAAAACTAATTACAAAAATCATATAAAGATGACATATTACAATTATTATATTGTGAGCGTGTTTTTTAAACAAAAACGAGTAAACATCTCTGAGGACTGGCAAAACTGTTCTGCGAACTGGTGTCGGTTTATCGGACCACCGGTTGTGAATCGCTGTCTGATATACTGCACAATCCAACCTCGTTAATTCGAGCACGTTTGAAACGAATTACTGCTAAGAGGAACTACACTTCTGAACCCCACCCTCCTGTTTGCTGTTTAATGTTTGTCGGATAGGACGAGCTACGGTTAAGTCAAATCGATTTTAAATGTACCTTGTAGTTTGTGTTAATGACACTAAAAATTGTGTATGGTTACCATTGTCAGCAACTGTAACGTTGCACAACTTCTGTAGTAAGCCGTTAGATTTTAAGAAGTAAAGTTCCACCAAGCGTTAAAGGAACTGGGGTAATATTCAAGGCATATGCGTTAAGGCTAACAACAGCGGAGAGCTCTTGCACTCTGCGTAACCGAGATGTGCCCTAAGTGGCCCAGTGGTCAAAGTGCTTGCTTTGCTCTGAGTTTGGTACGGTTCAGGGCTCAATCCTTAAGTGTGTCATTAAAAAAAATTACGCATTTGTGTAAATTTGGTTAGTAGTGGGAGAAGATGAACCAGACAAACATTACGATAAACATATAATTGAAAGTAATCTTCCTGCCTGATGAATGCTCTTTTAACTTTCTTTTGACAGAGAATTCTGGTGTAACCTTATACATATATTGGGAAAACGTTGCGGTATAGTTACATTATCATAATGTAACCTTACACCAGATACATCAGTTAAATTACTCCATTTCAGTGGAGGAAGCACTGCTGCCACCGTATTTATGGAGTAAGATTACACATTTTTTTTTTTTTTTTTGCAGTGGAGTTTCGACTGTGCAATAGTTTTATAAAAGAAATATAAAAATTAGTTCCGTCCAGGACTAAACAAGCCTATTTTTCCGTATATCAACATCGATATTCTAGCATATGATCAATATTGTTTAACTTTAAATGATAGAAGACTGCAAGTATATGTAATCTCCGAGATCATTCGAACAAAAAACAGTTTGTTCAAATCGGACTGTTCATTCAAAAGGTTTAAGGGGGGACAGGTTTTCTTTAGCTGCTAAAAACTAAAGGAAAAATCGTAAGGTTTCTGTAACTCAGATTACTTTTTATTCAAAAGCTCACACTTCCCCGCATTGAATAAAGGGATTAATTGAAACCCCGAAACACGTGTCTGCCCAAAAACGTTAAATAACCTCAATACATCTATGCTTTACTAGTGCAGAAAACAATTTTAAAAGTTGAAATTTTGTGTAGGGAACGACTGAGTGACAAATGATGAATTTAACTATACTGTAAATTAATTTATAACTTTCTGAATAAGAAAAAAACTCGCAAAACCACTTTTATATGTATTATATTTTGTATGGGGTCAATAGGGGTAATTATGAACAAATTTTTACTTTCACACGCTAATTGCTCTCTCGAGCACTATGTCCTATTTAAAAATCTGGACACCCATCAGAAATAACTATTTACTCCTCTGCTACACTGTGCGACCGTTTTTTTAATTTTTTGGCTAATGGAAAATTTTTAAAAATCCTTGTTCTTAACACTTTACCGACCGGCCGTCGATTAATCGACGTTTTGTTTCCAGCGCTTACCGACCGGGCGTCGATTATTCGACGTTTGCTCTCCGGCGCTTACCGACCGGGCGTCGATTAATCGACTTTGAACCGATCTGTGGTGACTACCTTTTTCACCAATCAAGCTGTCGTTTTCTCGAGTGCAGCTGGGTGCGACTAGATTTTCCTGCGAGGAAAGTCGGGATTTTTTCATCGATATGAAGGTTGTATTGTGCAAAAATTCTAGCCTTAGACGGCGGATAAAAGCCCACCAGCAGTTTTCTAAGCAGCGCAGTCAGCAAGCGGTTCTCAACCAGTCAAGTAGGCAGTTCCGGTTTTGTTCTCATGGAGTGTTGTCTCGCTTCTTCCCTTGGAGTTCTCCAAAATATTAATGTTTTGTTGCGGTTGCAGATGGCGCACGTCCATCATTTATTGAAAGCATTATATGCTGATACATTGGGACATACTGTCCAGTGCGTCTGAACCGGTAAACAGACTAAAGTTCACAGTGACGTTATTTACCCAAAGTGACCTTTTCATTTGCGGCGACGAATGAACACGGCCTTACATTGACAAGTATCAAGCAGCAAGCATATTTTATTCAGATAATCGGTGCTTTTTTTTTAACTTTTATTTTAGCCCTTAGAAATGAATGGAAAGGATAGTCTCGGCGAGTGTTATCTCGACGACCTGTCAGATTGTCTTGACTGCCGTTCAGCAAGTAGTTCTGATGACGAAAGTGATAGCAGTAGTATAGTCGTTCGAAAGCGGCGTCCTGTACCGCTGATATACAGTGATTCAGAAGACGAGGACATGAGTAACAATGTTGAAGACAACAATGGTACATGGTCAACAAACGACAAGAGTATAATTTTGGAACCTTTCGAAGGCAGCTCTGGCGTAAAAATTATGCCAAGTTCCTCTGAAAGCGTAATGGATATTGTGCATTTATTTATTGGAAGTGACCTGATTGAGCACTTCGTGAAGGAGTCTAATAGATATCATTATCAAATTTTGGAAAAATATAAAATTACATCAAAAACGAAAAAATGGAAAGACGTCACGGTGACTGAAATGAAGAAATTTTTGGGCCTGATCATTCTCATGGGACAAGTAAAGAAGGACATTCTCTACGATTATTGGTCTACAGACCCATCTATAGAAACGCCGTTCTTCTCGAAGGTTATGAGCAGGAACAGATTTTTACAAATAATGCAAAGCTGGCATTTTTGTAATAATAACGATATTTCTCCTAATTCGCATAGGCTTGTGAAGGTCCAGCCTGTCATTGATTACTTCAAGGAAAAATTTAACAACGTATATAAACCAGATCAACAATTGTCTCTAGATGAATGCGTAATTCCGTGGAGAGGTAGACTGTCAATCAAAACATATAATCCGGCAAAAATTACAAAATATGGAATACTGGTTAGAGTGCTTTCTGAAGCTCGTACAGGATACGTATCCAACTTTTGTGTGTATGCCGCTGATGGAAAAAAATTAGAAGAGACAGTATTATCGGTCATTGGACCGTATAAGAACATGTGGCATCATATATATCAAGATAATTATTACAATAGTGTCAACATAGCTAAAATTTTTTAAAAGATAAATTGCGATTGTGCGGGACGATTCGAAAGAACAGAGGTCTTCCTCAAATACTTCAAACGGTCAAGCTTTCAAGAGGCCAACATCAATTTCTTAGAAATGGCAATATTTTATTACAAGTATGGAATAATGGCAAAAGAAATGTAAACATGATATCGACAATACATTCTGCACAGATGGTGGAATCTAGAAACAGAAGCAGGACATCACATTGCCCTATACAGAAGCCTATTTCAATAATGGATTATAATAAATATATGAAGGGCGTAGATCGCGCAGATCAATATCTGTCCTATTACTCCATTTTTAGGAAAACAAAAAAATGGACGAAACGTGTCGTAATGTTCTTCATCAATTGTGCACTCTTTAACGCCTTTAAAGTATATACAACTCTGAACGGACAGAAGATTACATATAAAAATTTTCTGCACAAAGCGGCACTTTCATTGATAGAAGACTGCGAAACTGAAGAACAAGGTAAGGATCTACCTAATTCCGAACCCACAAGAACTACATCCCGATTTGATCATCCCGTAAGACTCGCAAATTTCGGGAAGCATAAACTAGTAAATATAGTGACCAGCGGTCAATGTAAAAAACCCCTGCGACAATGCAGAGTTTGTGCAAGTAAAAAAAAACTAAGCAGAACAGGTTTCGCTTGTAAATACTGCAACGTACCACTACACAAAGGTGATTGTTTCGAGCGCTATCATAGTTTAAAAAAATATTAAACAACTTCTTTTTTCGACAGACATTGTTATATGGATTATGGCATATTTTATGTAAATAATAAACTGAAAACGATGTAATAGATAAAATAAATATAGTTTAACAATAAAATGTTAAAAGTACAAGATTTTATTAAATTTTGTTACCCTACAATAACACAAAGCGTACAATTTTACCAGAGTTTAAGAAATGCACATATATCCCCGCGCGTCAGTCTAGGCCAAAACCGAGTCGGTGTCTTGGACGATCTGCAGCTGAGCGGGCGGTGAAAGGGCATAGGATGTTCGAATCGCTACCGGTCGGTAAAGTGTTAATTACCCCAATTGCTCATAATTACCCCATAATACATGGGGTAAATATGAACATGCTTTTCCCCCTGGCTTACCCTATCTTTTCTGTGAATTCCTTGACTTCATCATAAAATGACGTACCACGAAGGGATATCTGGCTTTCTTTCTAGATTTTCGCAGGAATTCTGTTTTTTTTTTAGAGAAATGTTGGAATACCTCTTCATAAAACTGATGTGCCAGTCATCACCTGTCTTCCCGTCTTCGAATCGGACGTGCAACCCATTGGCCAAAGCAAAGTCCTTAATAAGACTTTTCAACCCTTCATTGTCGCAAGGAAACCCCATATGAGTCCTAGCAATTAGACATTTGCTAGAGTTAGTTAGACATCAGTCGGGATGTCTTTTGGGCGACCTGCTCTCATCCTACTGTCTGTCTGCGTATTACGCGCCTGGCAGTCACGATCACTTCCATTTGAAAAAGGGGTGATAGGATAAGGAGGTGCACTTGCCGGTGCTTTCGCTTCTCACTTCCTGTTGAATGTTTCTTCGCATTTCCCCCCTATTTTGAGAAAATCCGAAGAGACCTCAGGCATGCGCAAATGCGAGGAAGGTTTTACGATAAAATATTAGACAGTATCAATTTTGACTTTGCCTTTACTTCTGTTGTAAAAAAAAAAGAGAAAAAAACTCAGAGAGATGGCGTATAGGTGTCCACTGAAACTCTGTAGGTCATGTTCTCAATAAATAATATCATTCACAGCCCTTAGTAAGTCGTCATTGGTATATTTGAGGTGGTGGCGTCCTCTTCACATAAGTGCGAGGCATTTGGACGTTAAAACCTACAGACAACTTCATATAAATCATTACAAAACGTCAATGATTCAGTTAAATGATAAAAATAACTATTTGGATCATAAAATTTGACCTGAAGTGGAGAAAACTACTTTGAAAAAAATGTTCATAATTACCCCTACCTAGAAAAATACGGGGTAATTATGAACACCTTCTTGCAGGGTGCTAAAAATAAAAGACAGCAAAACCCTAGTTGATTCCTGTTAAAGGCTTAATAACTGAAGGCAAGTATGATGAAAACAATAACTTAGCACAATTTTATCCGTCCGAACAGGATGGAAATTGAAGACTGTTAAAAACTGTTTGAAAACTTTTGTGAGAAGGGTTAAGATAACTAAGGAAATGGCGGGTACAGTGTTGCCACATCAGTGAAAAAACATCCCTAACCTAATAATGAAGATGTGAACTTCCAGTTGCTACTGCTATTTGGGAGGGGGGAGGGTTCCTTTATTGCTTACAGAAGCGTTAATTTCGTTTGTTCTGAATTACCCCCTTTTCACAATTACCCCGCTTGACCCTACCTGTATTTTTTTTTAAACAATGATAATACAATGTGATCTATTGTTGGAATATTAATTTTTCCGATTTGGAGAGAATCACCAATTGAAAAAAAGCGAAAAACTTTTTACGATAAGGATCAAAAGAAAAAAAAGAAAAAACTCCTTAAGTATGGTCGTACTTAATTTTTTTGATCAGTACCAGACTTACAATTCTGTTTTACTTTATTCTTCAAATTAAATACTTTATAATATATACTATTTTCAGAAACAAGTCAGAATTAGTTTAAAGATAAGGTAGAGTTTATCAGATTATGCTTTTTTAAAAACTATTTTGAAACTTCAACTAAAACAATCGACTGGATGTAAAACTATTTTTATTCTGCTGTATGTTAGTATTGTTTCAAAACTACATTTTTAAACAATACTTCCAACGTATTTAAAACATGTTCTTTCTAGCTTTCTAAAAGAGAGCTCCCCCCCCCCAAAAAAAAAGAAAGACAAATGAAGTGATCAGTTCAAATTTCAGATTAAAAATAAAATAGTTCCAAGTTTATATGCCTCTAAACTGAAGGGATTAATTCAAAAGTCAGTAATGCTTCAAGAAAAACAGCTATTGATTGTTTACAGAAAAAAATAGCTGCCTTTCCTAATTAAAATTTTTGATTCAATATTGTTCGAAGACAACTTAACAAATCAAAAAGTAACAAGCTTTTAAGGTTTTTTTTTTCGTTTTACTATCAGAAAGTTAAGTGAAAATGTTTGATAAAGTTTTTTTTTTAAATTAGTATTTTAGTCTTCAAGGACGAATTTACTTTGAAAGGTTTATCGTTCTCAAGTTTTGTGCATGCAGAAAAATCATTTATCGTTAGAGAGAAAGAAGAAAAAAAAAGGAAAATAATTTATTGTTTTCCTGAAAAGATGAAGACACGTGGTTTTAATTTCTATTTGGCCCTGGTTGTTTTCAGAAATAGGTTTTTCAGCTTTATTTAAAATTTTACGTACACTTGAAAATCATTTAAAAGTTACGGGGCATGTAAAATAGATGGAATTAGTAAGTTTTTCGCGTAATTGAATCTTGCACTTGTTCTTTAGTTAATAAAATTTGGTTCTTTCTTAGGACTTATACATACTCTACTGTTGCATTTGCTCTGACAGAGAAGCCCATTCCCTCTAGAATGATGGCACATCCTTTTCAAATGCTGCGAACAACCCTCAATAGCACCCCCCCCCCAATCCCACCCATTCGATTAGGAAAAAAACTCTAAAGTCACCCCATCCCAACTTTCAACATTTTAATCATAGCGCTGACTGTACTGTTGAATTTTTTAGATCTATTGAAACTTGCGGAGGGAAAAATAGGGAGCCGTAATTCCCCTATTTGCAAAATGTATTCCTATATTTATATTTTAAGTATATATTTTATCAGATGAATTACGAATATTTTGCTCTTAAATCATCATTGAATGCTAAAAATGCATTAATACAGTTGAAGTCTTAAATAATACGGACATTATTGAGCAGATGCCAAAATGTCGCCTTTGATATAAGGGAAAGTACGCTCGTTCAGCTCTGGACGAAACTTTTCGTTACATATTTTTCCGGAAGAAAAAAAAAACTAAATAAATAAAGTACACAGTACACACATACACAGCCAAGAATTAATCAGTTAATAAGTCAGTTAATAAGTAAGTTAAAGGAATTGTTAGTTTACGCAATTAGTACACAAGAAAAAGATAGAAACTTGTTAACAAATTTGTGCTGAAACCATTAAAATAATTAGATTAGACATAGATAAAACTAAATAGCTTCCTAAAACTACGTATTTCATTAAATTGCAGTAACTTTTCTACTAAAATGTATTCTACTAAGGAACTATTAACACAAACTGTCTTTCAAAATGTATTTTAATTGTCTCTTGTTAAGCAATGGTCATTTTGCACAAGAGCAGCTGAAAAAACTGAACAAAGTATTGAAACAAATGAGCAGAAATGTCAAAACTAATTAATATTCTCGATATTTTTAAGGTAAAGTCAGAATCTTATATGCATCATGCAATTATATGACGATCCTCTTAACTATTCAATTGCATTGTATTCGATTATAAAGATTCCTTCTGACAAATCTCATTCTTGAGCAAGTTTAACTGGAAACAATTAGGACCGCGACAAATGGATGGAAAATTACGCATTTCGCATTCCTGTTTCGTTGCCCGAGTAAGCTTAAATTTCATTTGTATTCTGTACCCAATTCAGAAGAACTAAATCTTAGATAGGCTCTTTTAAAGCTTTAAATTCTAAAACTTTAAATCTATTAGATATCCATTGATCGCACGTAGAAAAGATTACCTGATCTGTATTGTACGTATAAAGCAAGTCGCTGATTAACCAGTAAGACATTAATTTTCAAAACGGTTAGTCCTAAACACATACTTTTGCAAAAATTTTGAAAATAAAATTCAAGAATAAAATATTAAAAGTTTGAGGTGAAAGGAGAAAAGAAAGAAAAACTGCATGAAATCTGACTTTTTATATAGTTCTCTACATCCATAAAGTCACATTTAAGGAAATCACTAGCAAGAAAAACAATTTGAACAGACTAAAAATGATATTAGTCCGGCCAATACTCGCCGAGACACAAAGTAAAATTTACAATATTTAAGTTACAGGGTTGCGACAGAGAAACTTGCTGATTTGAAAAGTCAATAAAAGAAAAAGTACTTCATGTATCAATTTATTTCTTTCTAAAAGATATTGTACACATTCTGAATTTTTATTTAAACTAGATTTAATCCATTAATGCCCAATAGCCTAAAAACGGGACGCTTGCTAGTTACTGAATACGAAAACCTGTAAAGGGTATATCCTTTTACTAAAGCTGTTTTTCACAAGTTACATAGTCCTTCTTGAAAAAACCAGTTAGAGCCACAATTTGGACATCAGAGTTTATTTATTGACAGCTATTTTCAGACAAATCAGTCAAGCAACGATCCAGCATGGGTAGCCACAGAAAGTAAGTTTTTTTTTTGCGAACTTCTTTTTCATAAAATTAAACTATTTTAAAATGATTTTCTTAAAATTGGCCACAGATGCCTTCTGTAATGTTACTTTACAAAAGTAAAGTCAAGTAAGGTCGTATTTTGCTCACTTATCGGCAAAATATCCCATAAACAAGACGTTAAATAACTTCATAAATATGGCAACGGCGAACTATTTTAAGCCTAAAATGTATGTAAACCACTCTAAGTAAGTGTTTTAAGCAGATACAAATTGAAAAAAAATGTTAAAAAAAACTTAGGCATAAATGGGTTAAAAATTACATCGGGCTAATGGCGGTCCTTATTATTGATGCACTGATCTGCCCAAGATTTCAATTTTTGTTCCACTCTTTCGAGCATATCGACAGGGATGTTGGCGATAGCTAGCCGAATGTTGTTCTTCAGGTGTTGCAGGGTCCGGAGCTCTTCGTTGTAAACGATTGATTTGAGATATCCGCATAAAAAATAGTCGCAGGGTTTCAGATCGGGGGAGCGCGTCGGTTACGTTACGTCACCTCAATGAGAAGAGGTGTGGAAGTTGAACCGCAATTAGTAGGCATGAAACCGAAGTTCGTTGTGAGGAAATCGGCTCAGTGTGCGATCTGAAATGCCTAGAACAGCAGCGTGTTTACGCGCCGAACGCCTGAGAGATCGCAAAAACGACTCCCTCACCTTTCTCGACGTTTTCTGGAGTTCTGGAAGTCCATTGACATCCTGGGTCTTTTTTCCCCTCACTCCCACTTTTCCTGAATGTATTCACCCACAAAACAATCGATTCCCGGCAAGGAACGTTAAAGCCTATTCACATAACGACCGATCCGGCCGTCCGAACCGAATTTTTCGCTGCGAAACTGGTTTTCGAAATCCGTTGCCATGACAACACACCGAAAAATTGGCTTTCGTCGCCTTTCTAAAATGCTGGATGTCGCCGGACCCGAAACCAGACCGGGTCTTCAGTAGCGACTTCATTGGCTCTCGCCAGGTGCGCGCTCTTTGTAATTAGTGGGGAAATGCCGTCACGTGACTTTCAGACGGAAGTAGTGCGAATGCTCGAAAATTTTCAGCTCCTTCCGTCACGTCCGAAAAACTACTTCGTTCGGCCGGATCGGTCGCTATGTGAATAGGCCAATGATGAATTTTGAGCAGAGTTCGGAATTCACGTTGAGTGACGACGACCGAAAAATTATTTGAAAAGTAAGCCTCGACGAGGAACGTTCGTTGCTATTTTGTCTAACGCAAGGCGACAACTAAATTTTAAGGTAACAAAACTTTAGGACTTCCTCTTTAAAATGAGACTCACCCCACTCCTTTCTGACTACGCCTTGCTAATTAGCATCCAATTAAAAGCAGCAAGTTCCTCTGCCGCACCCTGTACAATAAAATAAATTAATTCAGCAAAAAATTGAGGAAAACAAATATGGGTTGAGTATTTCCTAATAAATTTGCTAGAAAACGATAAAAGGAATTTTCAGTTAGGTTTAGTTTTATGAGAAAATGCATTGACAGAAAGTGCTTCAAATGAGTATTGAGAGAGCGATTGCAAGTTAAGAACGAAAAACTTCTTTCATATGAAATAAGTACATTTCTTCAAAAAAAAAAAACAATTAAGTGTTGTATGCAGCTTTCGAACTGTTACGCCATCAAATAATACTGAATGAGGAGATTTGACACGGTTCACACCTCCCAACAATGAAGTGAGTAAAACTTCCCCACTTTCACAAAGCAATTTTAAAAACACATTAATATATGAGAAGTGGAAATACAGATGAAGTATTCAATCTTTTGGTGTATTAATCTAAGTACGCAAATAGTTCAGTTTAATTTTGTTTATGTTAATGATGAATGTCATAGGCGAGATGCACCTCCAGCAAGAAAAAATACTTTTTTGTCTGTAAACGACATCGCATACGACTACCTCCTTGATTCTACTTCAAAATGTCTAAAAATCTAAATTAATTTTTGATTCTGCTTTATACCATGCTACTATATAATGTTCCTCAGTTAAATAATTGTTTCACCCATTAATGCCTAGCGTCCATTTTTAGGGATGGTTCAAAAAAGGGTCTGAATTTCCTAAAAATGAACATTCCAACCAAATAATAGTGTTCAATGAGTAACTTGGTATTGTTTCAATTCGTTATTAACAGATTACAGCACATACCAATGTAAAGTGTGATCTGTAGCAGTTTTAATATGATCTTTACCAAGAATGATATCGTTCACAATCTCGGGAAAAATAGCTAAGTTTTCAAAGTTATTCCCAGCTTCCCAGTTTATGTTAAATGCTGATTTTATCTATATACATAAAAGACTACTTCTGAAACCGTATGTCCGGGGTAATCTTCCAAACTACTGGACTGATTTTAACCATTTTTGCACCGTTCGATAGCTACAGTAACAGAGAGCAGGATAAGCTATAATTTATTTCTAAAAAGCTTAGTTTAAAAAAGTTATTATGGAAAATAGTAAATGTCATTTAATTTCCCCATTAAATAATTAAATTTTCAGTGCATTGTTGCAAAAATTTGGTTGCCATGCAACAACAATATTAATAGTAATCATGGTGAAAATTTTGAACCTAGGCTTCGCTGGAGTAAGTATGAAATTTATTGCTTTCTTAGGATTTTTATATTCATTTATGCCAATAATCGCTAACGTGGTAAATAAAAAGGGAATTGATTTTGGCAACAGTTAGAGAACAGAAAATGTTTATAGTCAAAAAATTTCTAAGTTAGGTACATAAGATGTTTTCACCAATGTAGTCACAAGGATATAAACTAATGATGGGACTTATTTTACGTGTAATGTTTGGACATACTTGACTCCAGTGCTATTGATTTTTACAGGGTGCGACAGAGAAACTTGCTGATTTTAATTGGATGCTAATTAGCAAGGAGTGGTCAGAAAGGAGTGGAAAGAGTCTCATTTTAAAGAGAGGGTCCTGAAGTTTTGTTATCTTATAGTTTAGTTGTCGCCATGCGTTGGACAAAGGAGCAACGAGCGTTCGCCGCCGAATCTTACTTTTCAAATAATCTTTCGGTGGTCGCCACTCAAAGTGCCTTCCGAACTCGGTTCAAAATTCAGCCCGTTGTTCCCATTCCTGGCTGGGAATCGACTGTTTTGTGGGTGAAAACATTCAGGGAAAGTGGGAGTGTGGCAAAAAGAGGCCCAGGAGGTCAACGGATTTCCAGAACCCTAGAAAACGTCGAAAAAGTGAGGGAGTCGTTCTTGCGCTCTCCCAGGCGTTTGGCGCGTAAACACGCTGTTGCTTTAGGGATTTTTGCTTGGACACTGAGACCAATTCTTCACAACGAACTCCAGTTTCATCCCTACAAACTTGCTGTGGTTCACCAGTTGAGTGATAACGTCTCCTTGAAAGGTGACGTACCGTGGCCAGCCTGCTCTTCCGATTTGACATTCTGTGACTATTTTTTATGGGGGTATCTCAAATCGATCGTTTACAACGACAAGCCCCGGACCCTGCAACGCCTGGAGAACAACATCCGGCTTGCTATCACCAACATCCCATCAGTCGATATGCTCGAAAGAGTGCAACAAATCTCAGGGTAGATGAGTGCATCATTAACAGGGCCGTCATTCTTCCCGATGTAGTTTTTAAATCGAACTAATATAAAAATTCAGAATGGGTACTATATCTTATAAAAAGTAGTAAACTGATACATGAAGTACTTTTCCCTTAGTTGACTTTTCAAGTCTGCAAGTTTCTCCGCCGCACCCTGTACCAAGCTTATAACATTTCCCATTTACCTAAATATTATTTGTATACCCGGGCAGGGCCAGGTACCCGGCTAGTTTCTTCTTATAAAATGTCTTTAAATACTATATCGTAGGCAGAAGATGAGATTTTTTAGTAAGATGAGTACGTACCCTCTGGGTTCTATCGTAACTTTTAAGGGACTATTTTTCTTTCCTTAATAAAAAAGTTATTTTTTACATGATATTTATTTTATTATTTTTCCTGTCTATTAAACGCTGTTTGTAACCAGTATACAAAATATGTTTGGAAAAAAAAGTCAGTAATTAATGGATTAAGAGAGGGTGGGTCAAACCTCCTGTGTGGTCAAACATACCTAGTTTCCCATATAGCATGAAATCGAAGGATATTGAGTACACATATGTACTCCAGCGGGAAAAATTGCTGATAAGTATTTTAGGGGAGCCGGTCACTCCAACTGTGGTGGATTAATCGAAAAATTTCCTAGATATGCTTGACTGCTGTATCTCAAAATGCAAGGCTCCTGTTCTTAATGCAAGGATTTGGGTATTGTGAATCCTTATGGTGTGTGTGTGCTGTGGAAATCGGACTTCACACAAAATGAAGGCACAGTTGGAAAAGTGAAACAGCGCATTTAAAATTGCCGGCCTAGCTGGCAACTTTAAATGCGCTGTTAAACAACAACAACAACTAGAAATTCCTGCTTGTAGTAGACCGGTTTATTTGAATACCTTAGACAACAGTTCCTGCTACAGGTGTCTTATCACTTCCACGCTGTTGGAAACGAGCTGTACACAATTTTGAGGATCATAGTGAAGTACAGTAAACCTTGGTGCCATGTGTCACTATTGAATTACATGTAAATACCGTAGTGCTACTTTTAAAGTTTCATCCCTCGTATATCACAGGATAAATTAGGATGATCTAATTGAACAGCAAATACAATGAATGAAATTGAAATACGAATGCTAATTATTAAATACTTTAAGACTCGTCATTTCAAGAAGTTTTTCCAGGGGAGGGGGGAGGCAAAGGGTACAAACGACAGCAAGCGATTAAACGACAATACCGATTAATCGACCTCTTTGCATATTAATCGATCATAATCGGATAAAATTTGCCAATTAATCGGCCATAATCTGCCTTTTTTATAATCAGCCAAATTTTACCGATTTATATTCGGAAAAATATTTTTTTTTTAATATTCTTCAAAGCTTACGTTCAATAAAAAACTATGATGAAAAAATTTACTAAGAGAAAATTATTTTCTGAAAACCTTATTACAACATATAATAGAAAAATGGTGTTAAGTTTAAAAAGTTTATTTTTCAATTAAAAATTTCAAAATAAACGTAATTGAAAGTATTCCTCGGTTAGCTTGTTTACCAGTTTTCCCCTGTTTTTTTATTTGAATTTTCGGTTTTAGTTCATTTTATTAATAATAATGTGAAAATTAATAAAAAAAAATGGGATGAAATTTGAAATTATTTTGAAAACGTTAGGAAAACGGAAAAAATAAATAGATTTTCAAAAGTAAAATAACTTTTTTCGAAAATAGAAAAAAAAATGATGTTGAAACCGATAATGAGAAAAATTATCATTAATCGGTAATCCATAATCGGCCAATTTGCTTATCGGTGCATCTGTAGTACAAACACAATGAAATTTCATTGGAAAACAACAAAAACCACGCCCACTTATATCTAATTTCATTGGTTTCTCAAAGCTAGGGGGTGGGGAATTGACCACTCTTTGGCCCCCTTAAATAACAGGCCTGAATACTTTTACTTTATCCCTTAATAAGAAGTTGCATCTGAGACAAATAAAGAGAAAGAAATTGAATGTTTTTCTACTTTAACGGAATATGCATTCTGCTCTTGGGGGGGGGGGGGGACATGAGTAGAAGGGAAAAACTAGGTATTTTTACTTAAGCATAAGAATTTTCTTGCGCGCATTGCATCACATTATTCTAGTGAAGATTAGTTAAGGTTTGTTTAAGAACTATATGTTTTATTAATACACATTCTCACTAAAGATTCTATATTTTCTTAAAGGACAAAGGAATGCAAGATTTTACTACGTTCGTTCTTTCTGTTCAGTTTTTTTAGAGCGGTAAAAAAAAGAATCTACATAGTTTTCAGAAAAGAACTATGGAATCGCATTTTTCCTTTGTTATGGAAGTAATAGATTTTGGAGCAATGTTAACGAATAGAGAAAATTATATTTTCTCTTCGGTAATCCACTATTTACTTCTAAAACTGATCCACCAAAGTTCTGCAACGGCATTTTGTGACAAAATTTTAATCAAATCATCAACAATGCTTATATTGCTAAATCCCATAAATGCGATTTAGATCGTATGCTTATTTAGGGAACATGTCATACATTGAATTTAATCGCTCTAAGTTTGATACAATCTCAACGCAACGGAGAACGGACAATCGGCTGCTAAATATGCCCATTATGGGCTCAAGGCAAATCTATTTCCTCGACCCCATACCAGGAGTATGCAACCTTTTGTACTTTAAAGAACCCTTTCATCTCGTTGTTTTCCCGAAGGAAAGCCTCTTGATTAAGATAAAACGTTATCCTACTAAAATTTTAACTTATTACACGCTTATTTTATCACAATACGAATTTCTTGAAGCAATAATAAATGCTAAAGTAGCTCATTTTTTTTTCTGTTTTCTGAAATATATTCTATGAGTACTTGATTAATGTATTTTAAGCATCCACCTTTTGGGAAATGTAAGCTTAAAATTTTGTGCATAAAATCTTTATTTTTAAAAGCAGACAGACTTTTAAGAAATGTATCTTATGTAAAAATTTAAATTTTGCCTGGGTGTTGCATAAAGTTTTATTAGCGCATCGACGCCCTAATTAACAATGTCTTGAAATTGATATAGTATATGGATGCAAATGCGTAGATTCAGAGTGTTTCAGAAGCATTAAAAAAAAAAAAGAAAAGAAAATAGTGATTACTTTTGAAAACCCTGTAAAAGCTCTAAGGACTTCTAGGATTCCTTAAGATCCAGGCTGAAAACCTTTACTCTAGAGAGTGAAAGAGTTTAGCAAGTGCAGTTAACAGTAATTGTATACGTTGTTGTGCCACTGAGAGATGGCCAAAGAACTGAAAGTGGAAACAGAACTCTTCATTTTGTAGCAGAAATGATTAGCGAAAATGGGGAGTAGTAAAAATTTTATTGCTTTGCGACGATTGGCAAAAGGGACGGATCGCCAACCAGCGACAATAAGGGAGTATTTACAGGGTATTTTTATTAATTAAATTGCTGTAAATGAATTCGTTTTTCAAGCAATTTTGAATGTTTTCCGGCATATCTTTATAACCTGGGCTTCAATTTTACTTAAAATCAAACTCAATAAAAAATAAATAAGTTAAATTTTAGTCAAATTTGATATACATATGTTTTCAATTTTAATAAAAAAATAAAATGTTTCAAAAAAATTAACTTGAGATTCATGTCTTTAAGATGGTATATGGCAACACTTTAAAATTAATATTAGGATTATAAATGTATTTTCCAGTACGAGAGAGTGCATGCTATTTTCCGAACTTTAGAAAACAGTAACACTTACTATTATTTTTTCGATTAAAAAATTGTACTGCTTAAGTGTGTGGTATATAATATATTATTTATTAGATTTTCAGCTTTCATTTAAAACATTCTTTCATTTCAGTTTAAACATAGCTTGTATAGAAATTTATGTGCAAGATTTTTAATAATGCGTATTTGTTGTGTCGTATTTAAGTTTTAAGAGTCCTTAGAGCCCTTTAACTACATTCTAAAAATATGTTCCTCACTTTAACTACAATTTTATGTTTGCGGTGAACTTTTCTTGCTAATATATTTTATTTCGTTGTTTTTAAAGCTCACAAGAAACGCTGAATGTTTTGTCAAATGCTCAAAGCCTCGCGTCTTTCATGGCCTTTTGCACTCAAGTAGGCCAGGTCTCTCTACTAGTTATGAATAATAAGGTTGAAAATCCATTCTTTCTATATTTTCTACTGCTCCTTCTTTTACTCCTTAAAATCCTAATCTTTTGGCATGGTGAAATAAGTCCTGCTCACTGTTTGAAAATCTTTCCGAATAACGTTATACTAAAATGCAGGTTACTAGAATGCTTTTTATGCACTTATTTTTTGAGCCACAGGTCGCATCATTCATAATGCATATTCTCATCATTAATGCATATTCTCATTTTTTAAGGGAGTTTTCTAGGGCAAGCCTTAACCTTAATCGTAATAATAGTTGCATTTCTTTTGTTATTTTTTCATTCTTCCATATTTAATATATATAAGCAAGGCTTCACTAGATAGCGTTTTATACAGGCTGTTTCATTTGATCAACATCCTTGGGATAAAAACGGTGTTCTTTGTCCAGCGACATCTATCGAATTTTATGGTAACCATCAGTATATACAAATCAGATAATAAAAGACAAAATTAAAAGTTAATTTGTTGGCGACAATTTTACAATTTGGCATTCAATTCTATTTTAGTATATTCAAACGTTATTTAATAGCTTGTTTTATTTGTTGGTTTATTCTGCATTTTAACGGCTTATTTTAATTAGTTAGCGAATTATTTTTCATTTTAATTGATTCTAATTATTAATTAACTATGAAACGACACTGGCACCGCAGAGCGATAAATGGCGAAATCTATTCGCTAAGCGAGCCAATACTACCAACGGGTTGCCATAGAACTTTTTAAAATTCAGTCCACAGTTCGCCATGATACAGTTGGTCGTCGCAATATTGTAGTTTTGTTTATTTTTTTCGTACTTGTATTGCTCTTTAGTACCAAGCTATTATATATGCTCATTTCGTTGTTACTAAAAAAATTAATATGTTTTGTTGTCAATCGTCTTTTCGTTGTACACCATCGCTTCATTACGGTACATTTCATTCTGGGGCATCAAAATGAAAAAATGAAATGTCTTCATTTTGAATGCGACGAATAGATTCGCCATTTATCGCTCTGATGCGTCAACGCCATCAAAATGAACATCTGAACTTTGCGTAGCAATTAAGATCGTGTGAGCAACAATAATGAAACAAAATAGTAAATTCGAACATTATTTCACTGCTACATTTTTTATTTATCGTCTGCGAATTTAAGCGTATATTTTATTAATGCAGAGATGTCAACATTGAACGCCATTGCTATATGTTGTTAATTCGAAGAAAGTAAACAGATGAATGAATGTCGTATGACTGAATCATAAGTTGTGACCAACTTTACCTGAAAGGGGAATTTATTTCCCCTAAAAAGCAGTACTAATAAGGCCTTCGGCATCAATTCACTCTGTACTTCTCTTCAGTTAGCTATATCAATATTTTTTAACCCTAAAAGATAGGATAAACATCATTTTTTTACAGCAAAACTATATGCTAATAAATGTAAACAAACATTTGGGTGGTCCTTGTTCAGCGCTCTCTAGCGGGCAAATCTTTACCATTGATGTTCTGAGTAACGATACAGCCTGTATAAAACGCTATCTAGTGAAACCTTAGTATAAGAAAGTTTTGATTTCGTGAAAGTTTTGAAATTTGAATTTTGACGGATTTGCATGTTTTGAGGAGTGTTAATCTCCTTTGACAATTTCTGGACAATGCATATCCTATCCACGTCTCTGTCTCTCTCTCTCTGTGCGTGTGTGAGTGTGTATGATTGAGTGCAGGAGTGACCAGTTAGTTTTAGCCGCTGTTGAGCAAAAACTATAGTATGAAATCAAACAGATCACCCCATCGTCCCTCCCTTGTATCAGCCCCTGGTCACGTGCCACCTCTTCGATATCAACCTTTAATCTTAATTGCTTGAACTCTTTTGCTTGCTTGCAAACTTTTGATTCTTTAAAAAATGATTGTGGAAGTATTAATTGCTTGAAACATAAAAAACGTAATAATACTAATTTATATGAATGTATTATCATTGATATTGCGACGGTAAAAGTCGTGCTTGTACTGCTAGTTAATGTTTTTTTCAAAATAGTACTTAGCTGTAAAAATAAACCACGAGCTTTCACGGTATTCAAACTTCATAGTAGTCCTAGACCATAGTGATAGCATAAATTCCAACCGCTATCTCAAGGAATACAAGCAAAGTGAAGATAGCTCATATACTCACTTTGTGAGTGAAGATAGTTTTAATCAAAATCAAAGGAAAATTATTCATCCGCAAAAACATGACTATTCAATAAAGTAGATTGAACGGCACACATATTAATTGGACGTTGCGTTGTGGAAGCATGAAAATTCATGTTCCGAACCTAATATTATTTTCCGTATCTCAAGATTATTAGTAATAGGTGTCCTTCTCACTCGACCCACCGCACTTGTGACACGTATCCCATGAGAGTCGAAAAATAATTCCTTAATATAACAGTATTCATTAGGAAATCTAACTGTAACTCTGAACATAAACTGCAGTAGAAAATCGCCATTCAAACCAAAATATTAATATTTCATCGCTTTGAAGTTATTGCACTTGAATTCATTTAATAAATGTTGCGTTAGTTTGAGGAAGAATGCGCTTTCATACATGAGGACTCGTCGTACTGGTCGTAGGTTTGGTTTTGCGGCGTTGTGATAGGGAGTTTTTATTTTCGAATCCCTAATAAGTGTCTCACAATTTTGCGATTGCTGAATGTAACTTACAAAACAAAGCGCAAATATTTTGAGAAATCGGATAATATCTTCCAATCCCGCACTGAGTGTGAAATTTTTGGGAAAAAAATTTAAAATTCTCCATGTGTTCTCTAGAGTGAGATATTTTAGAGAAATATTATGATTTAATGTTTTATTTTAATGCTCTTGTGACGGAAAAGATTTACTATAGTGAAGCCTTCCAAAATTTTTACAAAAAGTACCCGAATCTATCGAATAATAAATACCCTCTTCTGATCCCAGGAACGAAACCAAATAAAAAACGCCCAAAATAATGAGAGAAAATTTCCCAGCTTTTTTTTTTTTTTTTTTTTTCGGGTGTATTTAATTAAAAAATTTATTCAAAGAATATGTGTTCTCATGATTTTGCTTTTCCTTTGCTTCTTTCTTAACCTTATTATTAAAAATCTAAAAACCACAGTATCATAGCGTCCTAAAGCCTTTTAAAAACAAGCACTATATTATTCTCTTAAACAG
This sequence comes from Uloborus plumipes, assembly GCA_038373865.1. Taxonomy (NCBI): domain Eukaryota; kingdom Metazoa; phylum Arthropoda; class Arachnida; order Araneae; family Uloboridae; genus Uloborus; species Uloborus plumipes. The sequence goes on from JAXGGA010008888.1 coordinate 22,278, forward strand.
TTAATTTTATTCATGGATTTTTTCAGGTATTTATTATCCTTAGGCATCGGCAAACCAATCATTCTGTCTTTACAGAACAATTTCAAAAAAAAAAAACAAGAAAAAAAAAACATTATACAAAAATCAGAAAATAATTAAATATTTTCCAAAATTGCTACAGTCTAGCACAAATAACAACACTAAACAAAAACACACGGCCACATCACAAAAATAAAGCCAATTTTAAAAAAAAATCATTAATATTACAAAAAACAACACTTTTAATAACCTTACTAAATATATGCAATTTCTTAATCGCCTTTTCAAGTCTGAGCCTTTTATAAATTGCTACCTAATCTATCTACCCACAGAATCCTTTAACACTAATTTAACTAAAAACTAATATTTTTTTTAGTCTTTAAAATTAAACCTATAGTTATTTTAGGTAGTATATAGAATGAGACTTCAAAAAGCATTAAAAAATTAAGAAATTAACATATCATGAGGTAGGTATTAGAAGAGTTAATCATTTTATAGATAAAAAATAGTGTTTATCTTATGAGTGAGTATTTCGTTCAGTGTATTTTTGTATTGAAAAAGTTTAAAAAATTTAATTAATAGATATGAGTAACAAGTTGTATGTAAATATTATCTATTATATTTTCCTTTTCAGTACCCGGGTGTTTTTCAATGTCGGTTTTGCTCTTTACTTAAAAATAATTTTGTGTATGAAAAATTAGGAATCAACAAAACCTAAAATTTGTTTTTTGAGCACTAATACATTCCTTATATTTCTAGCTTTCATGTCAAATTTGTTCCAAAATCATCACCGAAATGCCCTATAGTAACCTTTTAAGCATAAGTTTCAATGCAATCGTGTTTCAAATGTTCAGTTATCATGATAACGCGTTTTAATATATTTTGCATAAGGCTAATGCGGTGTATGGGCATAACTATGTTCTCGCCTTCGCTACAGTGCCTTCTCCTTGTCAAATGCTTTCCAATCCTAAATTTTTGTTACATCTTGCCCCACTTTGTTTGGAACTTTGTTAATGCAGGAATCAACATAAACTTAAAGCAAACTAAAAGCAACTAAAAAGCAAAAGAATAATAGATAATATTTACATTTTTTTTACCCATGCCAATTAATTAATTTTTTTTAACTTTTTCAGTACAAACATCCACTCAACAAAACACTCACTCATAAGAGAAACAATATTTTTTTTATTTTTAAACGATAAACTTTTAATACCTACCTCATTATACGTTAATTTCTTAATTTTTAATTGCCTTTTGAAGTCTCATTCTATATACTACCTAACCTAACTATGTTTAATTTTAAAGACTAAAAAAATTAGCTTTTAGTTAAATTAGTGTTAAAGGATTCTGTGGGTAGATAGTTAGATTAGGTAGCAGTTTATAAAAGTCACAGACTTGAAAAGGCGATAAAGAAATTGTATATATTTAATTAGGTATTAAAAATTGTTTGTAGTTTAGTAATTAAAATTAGCTTTTATTTTGTGAGTGGGTGTTTTATTTGGTGGATTTTTGTACTGGATTGTAGCAAATTTGGAAAATATTTTATAATTTTCTATTATTTGAAAATGTTTCATTGTTGTAAAGAATGGTTGGTTGGTTAATCAATTTTTGCATGTCTAGAAGATACCTAAAAAATCAAGGATAAATTAATGTTTATGAGTAACATAGTGCTTTTTAAAAAGGCTTTACGCTGTGATACCGGGGGAAAAAAAGAAAAAAAAATGAGAACATTTTTTTTTTTTAATTTTTTGATCCCCCCAAAAAAAGCTGAAATTCTCCAATTTTTTGGTTTTTCTGGCTTGTTTCTGGATCAGAAGGTATTATTCGAGTTCAATATATTTTTTTAAAATTTCAGAAGGCTTCACCAATCGTAACTTTTAAGTCCAAGAGCATTAAAATTAAACATTAAAACAAAAATTTTAAAATACCACTAAGAACACATGAAAATTTCCATTTTTTCAAAATTTCAGGCTCGTTGCGGGATCGGAAGATATTATCCGATTAAAAAAAATTTTTCTTTGTTTTGTAAGTCTTCACCAATCGCAAGTTTTCCGCACTACTACAGATTTCAAAAATTAAAACTGTTGTTTGTTTCTCGCTCCGAGCCGCTAATAAACATTCATGCCAATACTAGGGATCAAATGCCTACACGATAAAATTGCAGAATAGTATCTTATTAGATATGACTACCTACTGGTTGAGCAAAAAAAAAAAGGGCATTTTTTAGCTAAGTAGTCGTCCAGTAACCTTATACAAGTCAGTGACGTATGCGTCAAAGTAGGGTAGTTTCTAAATCTAATTTTTATGGCCTGAGTTTGTTTAGGATGTTTTGATCGACTCAAAAAAAAAAAAAAAAAAAACAAGTTTGTGACTATCGAGAGTTCCGAACTGCACAAATATTGTTCCAATATTCGAAAAAAAAAAAAAAAAAAAACAAAACGCGAATATGGTTGCCGGTAACACTTAATTCACTTTTCGCGGCCAGTTTACGCAAACCCTCTGAACGACTTTTTTTTTTGAAAAACATTGTTCTCTCAGCAATTATTTAAAAGAAGACAAAATTTGCTACAATAATGAGCTCCAAAAACAACATTTTAGAAACCAAATAGTTTTCGAGATATAAGCATCTTTAAAGTTTGAGTATACATTTTTTCTCGAGACGACTCGCAATGTTGTCGGCGTGCAATAATTCATGTCGTTCTAATTGAGTATCACTTATGAGACCCATTTTCTTATAGGAATATTATCTTATCTTCCAAACTTTCGACGGCTTTCATCACGTTTTAGAGGACAAAGGAGAGGATGGTCATAAAAAAGTTTAATCCCGTAGCGCTTCTTCTAGACAGAGATTATTATGCCTCTCTAATGTGTTCATTTTATCACGTAACTTCTACATCTGCTATGATACAAAAGCTTTTTAGAGTTTATGATGAGATGTTAAAATAAAAAAGGAAAGGGTTGGAACAAATGATATTTTAAAATGATCAAGCATTTGACATGACTAGTCTATATAAAACTTTCAACTAAGATCAAAACCCTGATACAGTCAATTAAGTTAAAAGTGGGTCAGGCTAGTGTACCAATTGTGTGGGCCAAAAAAGGGTGTCAAAAAAAAAAATTGATTTTTTTTTTTGTATTATGAATTTTAACTATTTTTTTCAAGCTGAAACCATGGTGAACTAATTTTTCAAACAAACAGGAAAAAAAAATCCCCTTAGAAACGGAGAGTACAGAGTGAACTCTCACTGTGATACAACCGGCCCACTACTAAACCGCCAGTCCTCATATTTCCACGTTATAGCGGCCGAATTTCCCCAACAAAAGTGAAAAAATATATAATATTATTAGTTTTGCTTTAATAAAAAAAATAAGCATTTTCTCTTGCACTTTCCTTACTTTAGAATACTTTCGCCTTTATTGCTCACAGGAAGCGTTTTTTTTTTTTTTATTTTTTTTTTTTTTTTTTTCTTTTCCGGGGCATGAATCTCTAGAGAAACTAGAGTTTCGTGAGAGGGGACAATTACCTATTATTGAAATCGTTTTTTAAATAAAGGGAACGAGTTTGTGTAATTAGGTGTATGGCTAAAAGTTTTTTGCTTTCCCTTCCCTCTTTATCATTGTAGTTTTACGTTAGCAGTGAATTTGCCAAACCGTATAATTAATCTAAATGTCCCGTTGTCTTAACGAAACATTTCACTTATCATTCATTCATTCATTAGGATAGAACCTAATGTTCGCGTTTTAGAGAGTGAGAGAGGGTCCTTTTAAATATCTGACTGTGTACACTTATCCGTCACTATTATATCTAAAAAACTGCTTCGAGGTGCACACCCCCTTTCTAACCAAGTAATTTTTAGTGCAAAATTTCATGAAAGTCAATCGAGCAGTTTTTGGGTCCGGGCTTAGGGGTGCGGTTATACTTTAACTTGCACTATGGGGAGGAAAGAAAATATCTAAACTTCTTTTGTTTTCATAATTGAATTAGAAGGCAGAGTTGACGCAATGCAAGATGAAAACCATGCTGAAGGTGGCCCATAAACTCCTTCCATAAGTTCAACTAGACTGTGTGATGATGGTACACGAAGTGGGTAGGATATTCCACAAAGAAAAGTGGGTCAAAAATTGAAGTTAGGTAAAAGACGAAATATTGCGAATCAATTGCAAGGTTCGATATAAAAATACATTACAAACGTTTAAGATGCTAGGATCTCATCTCCGAAAAACTATTTGTGTCCTAAAAAAGATGGTTATTAGATTCATAGTAGTAGAAATTTTTTCTGGTACTTTAAGACAAACTCACTAATGTAAATGTTCAACGAAAAAAAAAAAAAAAAACAGTCGTTTAGGGATAAAATCGCGAGTGAGAAACTAACTTAAATGGGCAAATTACGTGTCGTGCGTTTTCTTTTCGTTAGTGGACAGAGGTTGCGTTCCGCGCGTTCTCGAGGATCCACAAAACATTGGATTTTGTTGTTTTTATTCAATCAACATCCCTAAACGAAAAACTTAGCAGCAACAAATTAGATAAGCTCACCCTCTTTGACGCATACTACCATGCCCCTTTTTTGAACGACCAGAAGGGATACTGGACTATATTTAGGAAATACGTTTTGAGTTCATGTTTCTATTTGAGGAGAGATAGAGAGAGGTAAAGAAGAGGCGAGGGCGGTGTAAACTTAATTTTTTCCTTCCTGCCCTCTTTCATTTTTCAAGAGAGACTGAGCAAAAACGGGGCACATCGAAAGGCGTAATACTTTTGAAAATGTTATTTCTCTATTTTCCCCTTTTTTTTAACCTGACTTGCAATCAAAGGAGAGGTTAATAGCAATTCGTACGGAGAAATTTTCTTTTTTTTATCTGGTATGTTCCAAGAATTACTCGAAAAGACGCCTGGACCGATTTCAAAAATTCTTTTTTTGTTAGAAAGGTCTTTCTTTCCGATTGGTCCCATCCTCTCGTGGTCCGGGTTCGATAACGGGAACCTGCAGAAATCTTTCGAAAAAGAAATTGGGATCACAGTAATCGTAATAATGACCATTTTGAACGCCAGGCTTCTCTGGATTGCATAATGAAATTCCTTTCTATGGTCTTTTTGAAAATTTTAAACCGAGTATCTTTCTATGTCCTGCTTTTTTCTCCTGAACTCCAACGAGCTGAAAGTCCTACCAGGTACTGATTGATTCGTAATATTTCAGGTTTTATTAATCTTAATTTGCATAAGGTTTGATAAAGGAGTTCTGAAGAAAGTGAGGAAAATCTCCAAATTTTTGCTCAAATTTAAATCGATTTGTCCTGATTAAATGTGAAATCCATTGTTACAGAACGTGATTGATATGAAAGTTATTATAATGATCATGAAAATTTTGAATGAAGGCTTAACTGAAGCAAACATGAAACTCATTAGCGGGCCACGTATGTAATACGTCGTGAAATTTTATGAACTGCGAGAATCTAGTGTTGTTTTGAAATATAAATTAGTTGAAAAGCCGTTAATATTTAGCCTTTAATTAAACTAGTACACAAATAAATACCAGAGAATAACAAGGATTATTTTTTAGTGTCAATCGTTTAAAATTTTAGACGCGTTGATACTTTCTTTCTTTTTTTTCTTACATAGTTTATTTTATGAAGCATTTACTTAAGAAAATTAGGTGAAGTTTTGCAATGGAAACATTACCTTATTTCATATGTACATTTACACTAAAAAGAATAAAATAAAAATATTTTTGAAAAAAAAAATTGAACCGACTTCGGAACTTCACTCAGCAAATGCTCTAAAAAGTAAAAAATAATTTTATTCTTTGAACACCATCGATACTACATTTAAACATAAGTTTTGAAGTCGGCGCAAAAACTATAGGTAAAATGATGTTTACTATATTTTGCCAACATTTTCAGAGAAATCATTGAAAATTGAGAGCTGAATATTTGTACCATTGCATAAATATGTATTTTTCAATGAATGCGAATGCGAATAAAGAACCTGGATTCATTTAAATTTATATTTATAGTTTCGAATGATTCTCTTTAGCTTTTTTGAGCCGACTTCAAAACTTACGTTTAAATGTAGTATCGATGGTGTTCAAAGAATAAAGTTATTTTTTACTTTTTAGAACATTTGCTGAGTGAAGTTCCGAAGTCGGTTCAATTTTTTTTTTCAAAAATATTTTTTTTTTTATCTAGTCTTTCTCTTTCTCTATTTTCTTTTCTTTTTTGAGAAGATCGGCAAAAGGAGGCAAATGCAAACCTTTTTTTAGGCATTTCCTTTCTTTCCAAAACCATTATCAATTTTGCAAATCACTGTTTCTTTTATTCTTACACGTTATTATGGGCTCAAGGAAAATTAAGCCTTTTGCCCGCTTGGAATAAATATTTGCCTGAAATGGTTAAACCTCGCGCTTCGCCCATTAAGCGTGCTGTTGAAGTTTTAATTCAATTACGCTCACTTCACATGGAAACTAATTGCGTTGAAATTCAGTGCTTCATATGGTTGTGTCCATTGGGTAGGGAACTGTGTAACAACTTCTCGAAAGATACATTTCACGGTGATTTAATTAATGATACTTAGTATTCTGTTGCATTCATTTCAAAGTTACTATTTAGTACTAAAAGGAGTTTTGATACAAAATTCAAAAGAGAAGATTTTCGTTTTAAGAGATGTTTTATTTTATAACCGTAAAATGATTTTTTGTTAAAAATAATGTGTAAAAGAAACTAAAAAGCTGCATTTCGAGTTAAGTTCCGTCGAGAACTAAAAGAGCCTATTTCCCGTATACCAACATAGGCATTTTAGTAACTGATCATTATTCTTTTATTTATATAAGACTACAAATATATGTAGTCTCCGAAATCTTTAGAACAAAAAAAGTTTGTTCTAGTTTGATTTTTTACTCAAAAACGATTAGGGAACGAACATTTGCTGAAATCCAAAAGTGAAATACAAGAATGAAATGTCCTTGCCAAGATCTTTCGAAAAATAATAAAAGTCTGATTAACTCGGACTGTTCATTCGAAAGTTACTTAGGGGGAGGACAAACCGACACACATTTTTCCCCATCTCAAAATCCTACTTTCCAATTTGAAATTTTCAGACATTTATTTTTGTTTTTAAACTTTGCGATATTTTAAATATGCATTATGCCACTTTTAATGCTTTTTTCGTCTTCCTTTTACTTTGACGCGAAAGAAGGCAAAAAAAGACCATATGGGGGAGGGGGGCTTGGAAATCTACCTACATGAATTTTTGATCTTCAAAACACCATTATGACAATTTTACAAAGATCCAACGCAAACTGGTATTGTATAAACAGAATCATTATGGCGGGATTGAACTCCCCATAAAGACGAAAATTCCCTATGGTGAATTCATGAACAGTAAATGACCTCAGTGCCAAATAAGGCAAAAATCCGACATAAACTGTGGATCTTTATGTGGGAGTCCCTCCCCCCCCCCGAGGGACGAAAACACCCCTATGTGAGCTATAGAGCATCAAATGACATCTAAGTCAAACTTGGAAGAGATCCGTTGTACATAATGTCCATGTGCATATGGGGAAAACCCGCATGGATTGGAGGGAGGGGGTCGAACTCCTCATTTTGGCGAAAACATCCTTACGTAAATTCTAGAGCATCAAAGGACCCCTGTGCGACTTTCAACAAAGATCCGACACGTAAACTTTCAATTTGCATGGCTAAAACAAAAATAAGGGTTGACCCCATGGGGGAGGGGGAGGAGTCGAAAATCTACCTTCATGCATTCCTGATCTTTAAAAGACCTTTTTGCCCTTTTTTAAAACTACGGGTTGAATTAGATTTGGGTAAATAAAATTCCTATGCGTTGGGGAGTGGGGGTGTTGTGATTGAACGCCTCATATGGGAGAAAATACCAGACATGTTGGAGAAAATACCAGACAGTTTGTGAACGTTAAAGAACATAAGTGCCAAATACGGCGATAATCCGACGCAAACTGCGGATTTTTGCAAGGGAATCCGTTTAGGGGTTGCACCCTTAAGAGAACAAAAACATCCCTGTGAATTTTAGCATCAAACAGCCTCTGTACCGAATTTGGCGAAGGACCGACGAAAGCGATGTGTTTAAAAATAAGGGAAATCCCCATATTTGACCCCTACATAGGTGAAAAAATCTCTTAAGTTAGTTCTACAGCATCAAAAGACCCCTTCACTAATTTTGGCAAAGATCTGACATAAGCTGTCAATTTGTATACGGAAAAAACAAAAATGGGTGTCATGAAATCTAGATCTTCAAAAGAATTTTATGATGATTTGACAAAGATTCGACGAAAACTGGATTTGTTTTAGGAAAATTCTTATGAGAGGATGGGAGGAAGGAACCCCTCATAAGTGCGACCCCTCCCCCCCCGTGAATTCTTGAAGATCAAAGGACCTTAGTGCCAAATAGGGTAAGTTCCGACGGAAACTGGATTTTTATAAGGGAAACCCAAGGGGTTGGACAACCCCTAGAGGATGGGAAACATATCTATGGGAATTAAGGAACAGCAAAGGACCTCTGTGTCAAATTTTCCGAAGTCATAATTTACTAAAAGAGTCAATTAACTTAAATAACCAATTCACTTAAAGAATTAATTCACTTAAAGAACCAATTCACTTAAAAATTCAATTCACTTAAAGAATCAATTCACTTAAAGAATGAATTGAAATAATCGATTGACAAAAAAAGTCGATTCACTAGCAAAAAATAAATAAATAAATAAATAAATAAATGGGCGTTCGTTTTCTGAGCCGAATTCCGATAGCTGGCAACCGTTGTGACGAAGTTGACGACCGATTTTCGTCAACCGAGAGCGTGATTTGTCCGCTCAGTTAAGAAGAGTCGATTCTATGGAAGAATTCGTGAACTGAGGGCTGATCTCTGATTGAAAGTATGCATCGAGGACTAACGGCTTCGAAAATCCGGAGCACCCTGTATAATGGGTTTAAACAGACATGGATACTCCACTTTTATTTCCTCTAATTTTCTACATGTTTGTAGGCGATATTCAAGGGCGTAGCCAAGACTCACGTTAGGGGGGTGCAAGCAGTGGTACCCTAATAGGAGGTCACTGTGACCTCCCAAAAAGTTCTTATCCGATACAAATTGGCTGATGAAATTTGAAAACAGTGAGACAGTATTGCAAGGCTGAACTTCTTTATTTTTTTATTTTTTTTTCTTTAATTAATTTATTTATTTATTTTCGTGATGCCTCACGTCTCTTTTGGTAGACATAGATAAGTATGCATTCTTGTATTTCATTTATTTATTTTTTAATCATTCAGTAAAGTTCTGAGTTTCATTTGGTAAATTAAAAATTTTCTCCTCAAAAACAGGCAAGCTTACTATCATTTTCTGAAAAGTAATCAATACTAGATATAATAACGCAGTTTATATAAAGTTCCCAAAAATTAGCGTAAAAGCCAAATTTTTCAATAAAAACAGAAAGAAAAAAGCAAGAAAGAAAGAGAAAAAAGTGCTTGAAATTCTATTTGCACAAAAAAAGGAAAAAATTATGAACTCAAAGAAACTATACTTTATTCAGTCATGCACACCTTAAACCAATGGATGGATGGTATAAAATCTTTCTAAAAGAACAAAACAGTACTTTTATAGTAACATGCTTGTAGCATGTTACAATGAAAAGCATGAAAGGGGACAAAATCGTTTTTCAAAAAAAATAAATAAAATGGGAGGTCACAGTGACCCCCCATTGGTTCTGATCTAGGGGGTGCAGCTGCACCCCTGCACCCCCCCCTAGCTACGCCCTTGGCGATATTTGTTTTCTATAAATTTTAGTTTGCTAATCAGTTTGAGTTTCATTTTCTTAAACAATATTGCCAAATGCTTACATAATAAAAAGGAGTATATGGGCAGTTTCATTTTGAAAAAAAGCATCGATTGCTGCACAAAATTAGCCTGTAGTAGATAATCCAAATATGTTAGGCTCTTGTTTAGTTGCATGAATTTTCAAATAACATGGTCTCTACTTCTATAAATACAGTTAAAATTTTACGAATTCTATAAACAGTATTTATGCGGTGGTCTTTTGGCTCCGTAATGGACGTATCTTACGAGGTACGTCCATTGCGGATAAATTGCTATTACTTCTGGAAATCTTCAGAATTTAACTGCATTGTATGATAGCAAAGACCATGTTTTTTATTTCGTTCATGGAAAAAAAAAAAAAACAATAATTTAACATATTTCTAGCCTTTGTAAGCAGGAGCGCCCCGACGGGAGGTCACGAGAGGTCACTGTGACCTCCCAATAATTTCTGTATTTGGCACATTTTCCGGACGATTCTGCAATTTGAAGACAATAAATTGCAACATTGAGATTACAGTGAACTCTAACTTATACGCCGTCGCAAGAGACCAACAGAAAAAGGCGCATAAGTGAGAGAGACATATAAGTGAACAAGCCTGTTTAAAGGACTAAAACGCAACATAGGCTCTTATGAGAGAATGAATAAGAATGTTTCTATAGACAAGGGATATATTACTACGGTTTGGTAATTACTGAAACGTAACTACAACGATAAAGAAAAAACAAAAATTGTAGCATACCTAATTACAAACTGCTCCTTTTAAAACCATCCATAATAGGTAATTGTTCCTCTTCGAACTCTAGTTCATGCGGAAAAAATGCCTTCCGTGAGCAATAGGCGAAGGATTAAAGGGGAAAGTGAAGAAAAATGCTTATTTTTTAAATAAAATATTTTTTTTTGTTTACATTTTACGGAAAATTCGGCGCATAAGTGAAATATTTATCTTTAGAGCGACGCATAAACGATTGATACTATCATTATTTTGCTATGGAATGTGCTGGGACCATTTAAAATCGTCGTATAAGTGAAAAAGGCGCATAAATGAGGCGGTGTATAAGTGAGAGTTCACTGTATTTGTTTTTTTTATTTAGATTTTAGAATAGTTTTTTAAAAGATGCCTAATGTTTTTTCTCAATGTTATGCATCTACGACCAGTGAGCATGCTTGTATTTTATCATTTGCTAAAATTGGCATTTCATTCGGCAAATTGATAATTCCTCCCCCCCCCCCCCCCCCCAATTTTAGTTCGTGGTGCCCCTGTTTGTAAGTTGTTTCTTGAATAACTGATATGTCTGTTATAGTAGAATTGCCCATATGTACAATTATTTTTAGAAAAACATATTACAAAGAGTTTTTGTACGGGGACACAAGTAATTCATTAACACATTTATGCCCAGTAGCCTAAAAACGGGACACTTGTTAGTTGCTGCATACAAAAACCTGTAATGAGTATATCATTTTACTAAAGCTGTTGTTCACATGTTAAATAGTCCTTCTTCCTGAGAAAACCAGTTAGAGCCACTAGTTGGACATCAGAGTTTATTTATTGACAACTATTTTCAGACACATCAGTCAAGCAACGATCCAACATGGGTAACCACAGAACGTACGTTTTTTTTATGTTTTTTGCGAGCTTTTTTCCATAAAATTAAACTATTTTAAAATGATGTGCTCAAGATCGGTCACAGAAGCCTTCTGTAATGTTACTTTGCAAAAGTAAAGTCAAGTAAGGTCGTATTTTGCTCTCATATCTGCAAAATATCCCATAATCAGGACGTTAAATAACTTAATAAATATGGCAATGGCGAACTATTTTAAGCCTAAAATGTATGTAAACCATTCCAAGTAAGAGTTTTGAGCAGATAAAAATAGAAAAAAATTGTTTAAAAAAACTTGGGCATAAATGGGTTAACTAATCCTTTGAGCGTGTTCACACTTCGAGGCCTATTGAAAATTTTTCATTATAATATCGTTGCTCAAAATTACACACACAACATTAAAGCGAGAAAGAAAGAGCGGAAAAAGAAACCTCATAACATGAATTGAAATTGGGAAAATTTTAGAACAAGTAGTGCTTGATTAAAATTTTGAAAAATAGCAGTTTTATGTTTTGAACATAAATTACGAAAATTTTAATTAATTCAATTAATTATGCACAAAAGCAGTACGTAACTTCAATGGAAACTCAGTTACTTTTGTGCCCCCCCCCCTCCTTCTCCCGTTCTTTTAATTATATAAAAAACGCATAAACTTTCTTAAAGAATGGAGCACTTTTAACCAAAAGCTTGAAAAATAGGTACTGCGCTGCTAATTTCCATTCAAAAATGTTTCTAATATGTTGTCATTCACTATCTACTAATTATCTTGCTAATGAAATTAAATTAAAAAAGTATATATCAAGATTGTCTTGCAAAGAATTTTTTAACGAGGACTCTGGTTTAATGATCTAATTACTAATATTTTAAGAGTTTTTTTTTTTCCTTTTTTCGTTGAGAATAAGAACTGTCACTTCTCATTAGTACGTTTTCTTAGACATGCTTGCATATTCTTTTCTTATAGTATAAATTTTAAATATTTAGTCACGTACATTAAATATCTTTATTTTTGTGAAAGAAATATTTACTGGGAATTATTTATACGGTAATTTGATTTAAAAAAATTGTAAAGTTAATGATCTAATATCTCGCTTATTTCTGATTCAAGTGTTTCCGACTGCGGTACATTCATCAGTTGACGCACAAAACAAGAAAAAAAAATAATAACGTCAAGAGAAAATTTAGGATTAAATATGTTAATTAGCAGTCTTAACAAAGAAAGGCAATTTTACTTTATAAGGAAAATGGGTTTCTAATAAGGCTGACTCTGGGCAAGTAATGCTTCTCACAGGGTTAAAAAAAAGGTTCAACCAAACTAAAGAAAAAAAAAGGTCTCTAATATTGATATAAAAGCATATTAAATCACATTTTATAAACACAAAAATATTATCAAAATGTCTATACTTTCTTCAATTTAAAAGATAAAGATCAATCGTACAGTTCGAGAGTCATAATCAGTTGTTTTCTGTTCACTCCAGCTCATAGTTTGTGCACAAATCGTCGCTTTGTAAGAATAACGCTGCAACTCAAAAAAGTCCATTTTTCAGGAGAGCAATTTTTAACTTTTCAGAAACTTCTATCGCGCTTGTGCTCAAAACTATTGCGACTATTTTAATGAAACTAGCATTAAAAAAACCGCATTTTAATCTCTTTTCTAATGTAGCATAATTGACTTCAATGGCATTTTAACTAATGACGTAATTTTAAAAAGAGTGAAGGTAGTTGGAGTTACTTCAGTGTTCTCCAAAAATTGCTCCCTAGCGGATATTTTTGACACTTTTGAGTTGTAACCTTGTTCATCATAAAGAGCGATTTTTTTTGAACAAAATGATATAAAAATGTCGTTTTTCGATTTTTTTGAGTTGCAGGGTTATTCTTCCAAAGCAACGATATGTGAACGTAAGCTCATATCCTGCCAAGGTTTTTCGCAAATTTGTACACTTTTTATACACAGTTAACTGAAACCTTCAGCTTACACTATCGATTGTATGCCATAACTTTAGTAGTTTTACTTTATATTTAGTTCCAGGACAGTTAGTGATGTACTATGTAGTACTATTATCATTAACTTTCTACATTTAGTAAAAATTAAATTTCGCTACATCACAGCTAAAAAAGTAGAATAAAATAAATTTTGAAGCAGCTTAAACAAAATAAAAGTTACTTCACAAGATCACACATGAATAACACATAGAAAATCATTTTCGTTGCTCTATTTCAATGAAAATTTGTTTACAAACATTTGTAGATTTTACACGGCAAAGCTACAAGATTGACGAATTAGGCACGGTAATTCTTTCGACTTGTCTAACAAATTAGGAATCAGCTAAAAACACAATAATAATTAAAAATTTGACTACAAACTATCAATTCATATTCGTTTTTAATAAAAAAAATGTAATTAATAACTCACCTGAATTTTTCCAGTGTTTTTTCCGTAATAGTATGTGATGTCTCCATGGGCATGTTGATATCGTTACAGTCAGCCATATTCTCTTTTGACGTCATCAGGCCAAGCAATTGCTGCTACCTTTTTGGCAGAAAGTTGAGTTCCATGCAACTTTATTGCGAACAAGATAAAGAGTTGAAGAAAATACGTTGGACGTGGAAGAGTAACGTAAAGGGAATTTTCCGGTTGGAATTCGCAATTGCGATTGAGTGGAATCAAAGTTGTAGTTTTGTTAATTTAACTTCGCTGTGTGAAACATGCGCTTTACTCTACACTTCAGGGTCGGCTGTACCTGTAACTACCCGTGGTTCAGCTTGTTGGATGGGGCTCTGAAGACAGCCCTGTAGACTTTGTAAATGCTTTATTTTAAAGTTATATAAGTGTTTTTGACTGCACATAAAAAAGTGACACCTTGAATTTAAATTATGTTTAATTTTATTATTTTTTTCAGAAGCCATCAGTTTCAATTATACACGAAACTGCTTACTACGCGCTTTGCCTCCTGACAAAAGGCCTTGTCACACGATCCAACTTTTCCCCCGATTTCCTCCAATTCCGGGCAAGACCAATTTGCCTCAACTACTTTGGCCAACACTGACGTCTTCATTTCTATTGTCCGACGCTCGTCCAATTTAGTCCCAGATTTTGCGTGCGGAGCGATAAAATTGAGCCGAATTGCTTTTCCGACCAATAGGAAAGCTCTGCAGAACTTCGTCACAGATCGGCGCCATCAGGAGTGGCCAGCTTAACGGGATTAATTGTTTTTTCTAGCAGACGATATTGCACGGCAACCCTGCACAGCAACGATGACGTAATAGGAAAACAAGCTTGGAGTTGGTCGAAATTGAGGATTGCTCCAAGTTGGAGTAGCTTCACATTGGATCGTGTAACAAGGCCTAAACACAGGACAGATTTACGGCACAAAGAGGTTGAAAGAACATCCATGGACAAGGCGGGATTCGAACCCGCGACCACTTGCTTACGGGGAGAGTACTCTACCTCTAGGCCCACGTGGCCCCCAAATCATGTTTTCTACAATGACGAATTACGATGTGTGTGCGTTGCCACACGTGTGTGTATGTTCTTTCGCTTCATGAGTCCCCTGCAGGAGGTGATGAAGGCTTTGGCAAACTGCTAATTGGAAAGAGGGACGGCACGACGTTTGATGTCCAAAACGAAAAAGAAAGAAAAGCAAATTTGTCATTTCTTAAGAAGACACACACACATACACACAGACACCGACACAAACACGGAAACAAAGAGAGTGACATTCCTGTAATATGTAGGGGGATGTTGGACAAATGGAAATGGTGAGGTATTTAGCTTGCTTTTAGGGGCAACTTTCTGGTAGTGTTTTAACTATGTTGTTGTTGTTGTGACTGATACCACTCGGTTATCCGAGCCTGAGTATTATTCAACCGCGACGAGATGGCCGGTGTCAATCAAATGAGAAAACGAGTCCATTCTTTAAAATAGGTAGAGAAGAAAAAAACCCCAGTGAGCCATATTTGTAAGTTTAGCGACATTTTGGCGAAGTGATAAGTTTATGAAATATAAAATAATTCTTCGAGCCACACCTGCATTTGGCGAGGAAGTGAAAACAAGTCTTTGCTTTCTTTATAGCAACCCTTATGTTACCATTTTGTTTTTAAATTTAAATGAACAGTTGGAGGCGTTGCAGTCAATGGCCAATGGCTGCGGAAAGATATAAAACCAAGACCCACCTACTTTCTTACATCCAATGAGAAATCTTTCTCGATTGTGCAAAAATAAATATATTTTCCTCTTCGGCTAATTTCTCAAATTGGGAGACCAATTAAAGGTAAGCAAGGTGACGTATTCAAGCTTTATAACCAATGCCGCAATTGTGAATCCCATTCCTCAATTTTCCTCTGCGTATCACCCCTTCCTAAAAATGGACAATCCTGAAAAAAGGAGGAGTCATAGGCCATCTCTGCGAAGTTGAATAATACATCTATTTACTCGGTTTAAGGCAGAACTGGTACGGCTTATACTAACCGTTTATACTACCGTGTATACTAACACCATTAATGTGGAAGTCCGATTTAGTTCAGCACATATGCCATAAGACCCACTTTAGGGCAAACTGACATTTGCAACATACATTTACACGAGAAAGGACAAGGAAATATGAGAGAGAAATTACATCCATGCCCGAGTCAGGATTCGAACCCAGGACCACGCCATCCGAGGCAGACTTCTCTGACCACTAGACAAAGTGGCCGGCAACTGTGTAGAAACGCGTGTTATATTTTCCAGTCAAGAAAAATTTCGCTCTGAAGATGAAAGCTTATGATAAAACAAGCATTGTTCAAAAGCTGATACTCATGCTGTAATATTTTGTTACCAGCCAAAAATTGCTTTTGTTACTGTACAATGATAAAGTTCTCGTTATAGATATTTTAAACACTATATGGGACTTATTAATATTCAATGCAATATTTATTCATTTAATTTTAGCATATTTTATTTTAAATGTGTTGTACAGTTACTTAGTGCATGCGAAGCAAAGTGAATGGGGCAAAGTGAAATAGTTATTTTTGTTTACTTAACCCATTAATGCCTAGCTTCCCTTTTTAGGGACGGTCCAAAAAAGGGTCTGAATTTCCCCAAAATGAACATTTCAGCCAAATAATCGTGTTTAAGAGCAGTTTTTTTTAAAAAGAAACAGGCAGTCAAAAAACTTGACATTTTTGATTTTGCTGAAAATTTCAGAATATGGTCTTTCTTTAAACACGTGTTTTTTTATTTTTTCAATTTTTTTTTCTTTCCGTTTTCGGAGGTCAAAGTTGGACTTTGCTCTTTTTTTTAATAAAAACATGGCAACTTAGATGAGCCAATACTTTTTGCTTTAGAAGTGAACCGTGGAACTGACAATTGTTTTGTGTTCTACTATATCCCCACTAAATGTAAGTACAAAGATATTTGTGGACGACTCTTGGCGCAAAGGTCAGAGGTCACTCAAAGTTGTACGAAAAATAGTTTTTTAATGCAACTTTGACCGACCAAATCTTCTTGTGGAAACGGTGCACCACCTTAGTGTATATATCAGTAAATACCCACCAAAGAGTAGTATCCAAAAACATAAAAATATGTGTGGTTGATATTTTGCACATCGAAATATTTGACTCTGAAGTTGCAGAAATCGCAAAATCACGTGACTTTGAGGGTCATTATCTCCTTGCACCATGAGTGACCAGATACAAAACTAGTTGGAGTAGAAGCCTTTCTTGTCCCAGAAACACAATCTGTTAACAAACCTATGGCTACTCTTTCAGTTTTTGCATAATTCGGTTTTAAACTTTGAAAAATGAGTGTTTTTCGGCGTTAGAAAAAAGGCCAATTACCTGTTTTAAAATAGGTATTGCTATTATTTGTAGCACTATTATATCCCAACTTCCTAACTAGCTGAAATGGCATCTAAAGATGGTTATACAGTTGAAACCAAATTGAAAATGAATTCTCGAAAATACTCAGTATACGTCAAAAACCATATTTTTTTATTTGTCCAGGCGATGTTTTTTTTTCTTTTTTTTTTTTTTTTTGTTACAGCTATTTATTCCGTTTGGTTCCAACATGGTAAGCAATTTATGCACTTCTTGTCGTTCTAGTTGCTGTAAAACCAGAAAGTAATGTATCTTAAGTCTGATATAAAGTAATTTCTCTTGTCATATCAAGTTTATAATGTAAAAGAATATTTTAAAATGGATAATAGACTTAATCCAAAAAAAAAAAAAAAAAACTTACTTGTTCAGCTGCGCCTTCTTGCTCGATGTCATGAATGTCATCAAAAATTTTCAGACTTGCACCGAGGGGCTTTAATGTACCAAGATTTTTAAGAAGTGACATTCTGCTAAAGAGGCTTCTGATTTGTGAAAAAGTTGAGTTTTTGATGACATCGACCAAGAGGGCACAGCTGAACAGAAGTTTTGTTTTGGATTATGTTTATTGTCTATTTCAAAATATTCTTTTAGCATTATAAACTTGATATGACAGGATATATTGCTTTATATCAGACTTAAGATACATTACTTTCCAGTTTTACAGCAACTAGAACGACAAGAAGTGCATAAATTGCTTACCATGTTGGAACCGAACGGAATAAAGAGCTGTAACAAAAAAAAAAAAAAAAAAAAAAAGAAAAAAAAACATTGCCTGGACAAATAAAAAAATATGGTTTTTGACGTATACTGAGTATTTTCGAGAATTCATTTTCAATTTGGTTTCAACTGTATCCATCTTTAGATGCCATTTCAGCTAGTTAGGAAGTTGGGATATAATAGTGCTACAAATAATAGCAATACCTATTTTAAAACAGGTAATTGGCCTTTTTTCTTAACGCCGAAAAACACTCATTTTTCAAAGTTTAGAGCCGAATTATGCAAAAACTGAAAGAGTAGCCATAGGTTTGTTAACAGATTGTGTTTCTGGGACAAGAAAGGCTTCTACTCCAACTAGTTTTGTATCTGGTCACTCATTGTGGAAGGAGATAATGACCCTCAAATTCACGTGATTTTGCAATTTCTGCAACTTCAGAGTCAAATATTTCGATGTGCAAAATATCAACCACACATATTTTTATGTTTTTGGATACTACTTTTTGGTGGGTATTTACTGATATATACACTAAGGTGGTGCACCGTTTCCACAAGAAGATTTGGTCGGTCAAAGTTGCATTAAAAACTATTTTTCGTACAACTTTGAGTGACCTCTGACCTTTGCTCCAAGAGTCGTCCACGAATATCTATGTACTTACAGTTAGTGGGGATATAGTAGAACACAAAATGATTGTCAGTTCCACGTTTCACTCCTAAAGCAAAAAGTATTGGCTCATCTAAGTTGCCATGTTTTTATTGAAAAAAAGAGCAAAGTCCAACTTTGACCGCCCAAAACGGAAAGAAAAAAATTTTTTTTCGAAAAAATAAAAAAAAACACGTGTTTAATAATTTTAAATAAAGACCAAATTCTGAAATTTTCAGCAAAATCAAAAATGTCAAGTTTTTTGACTGCCTGATTCTTAAAAAAAACGGCTCTTAATTATTACCTTAGTATTATTTCAATTCGTTATTAACAGATTGCAGTATATAACCATTGTGAAGTGTGTTCTGTAGCAGTTTTAATATGGCCTTTATCAAAAATGACATCGTTCACAATCTCAAGAAAAAAAGCTAAGTTTTCAAAGTGATTCCCAGCTTCCCAATTTATGTTAATTGCTGATTTTATTTCTTCTTATAAAATGTCTATTCAAATATTATATCGTAGGCAGGAAAAAAATTTAGTAAAAAAAAAGCATATACCCTCTGCGGTGTATCGTAACTTTTAAGGGACCATTTTTCTTTCCTCAATAAAAATATTATTTTTTATATAATATTTTTTTTATTGTTTTTCCTGTCCATTAAACACTGTTTGTAACCAGTATACAAAATATCTTAGCAAAAAAAAAAATGTCAGGCATTAATGGGTTAATCATTAATAAACCCATCTCCTATTCATTTGCCATTCCTTCACTTAATTGTGTCACTCACTTTATACATTCATTCACTTACTTTCTTACCTTTCCCCAACTTTATTCTCTTATATACTTTTTTCTCATACATTGTTTAAGTCATTCATTTAGTTGCTCATTCACTGTTTCACTATCTATTTATTTTCTTTATCTTCAATTCACATATTTATTTTATTTAAACTATTTTCACTACTTAAATAGATTTTTTAAGGCCCAATATCAACACCAAAAATAAAAACAAAGTTTCAATTCAAGTTTTATTATAAAATGTATTATTCTTTCTTCAAAACAAGATTCAAAACTTGCTTTTTTTCAGGAAGGTAAAAGTTGTCTTAACTATTTCATTTTGCTTCACGTTCTCCTCTATGATTTTTTATGATGAACGTACTTGTTTCTTTATGGTTACACGTATTTGAAAAAAACTTGAACTACTTTTACTACATATATGAAGCGTTTTAAATCCCGTTATTAAAATGGGATTACCGTATTTTCCCCTACCTTTTCTTTTTAAGGGCCCTTACGCTAGAGTCCTAAAAGAAAAAAAATGTCTTACTCTGAATTGTTTGCTCTGTAGTTATTTGATGTAGTTTCTTTATCTTCTATATAAATCTTATTCTAAATGCCTGACAGCTTTACTTAGCGTCTAAGACTTATTTACTTATGTTTTGTCCTAGACATTTTATTAAAACTCTTATGTTGGCAATTCTTAAAACAATATGTCAACTTTTTAAACAAAGCTCATCTTTAAAAAATACTTTTACGAAACAATTCCTCTGACATAAGATATCTTGTTTATTCACCGAGATAAAAACAAAATTACAAAGGTGAAAATAGTGCGAGACGTATAAAAAACTTAATTGCATTTGTGAAAAATGCAATGTCATAGAAATGTTTGCTTTAAAATGCTAGTGACATTGTGCGTGAGAGAGATAGTTTTTTTTATTTTTTTCTCCTCAAAAAAGAAAGCACACGGTTGTTTTATGGTCTAAGCTGAAGTAAGCGTCTAACAGTTTTATTATATTTTATGTATTTATTTATGTTTAATGCCCACTGACTTGGATTAGTTATATTATTTTAAATGATTAAGAAGATGAATGATTTAGAATTATGTTCTGGAAAATGCTATTTTCTTTGTTATCTTTGCATATATAAATAAATGTATATATTGCCTATGCATGTATCTTTGTACCTATACATGTATGTATGTCCTTAATAGACATAAAAACAACCCGTCTGATTTCGCTAAAAATTTTACAATTTGTGTGTGTCTTCGCTGGGCACATCAAGCGACCAATTAGAAAAAAACCTGACAAGTAGTTCTTTTTTATTACAAGTCTAGTTGAAACTTTTGCATAAAATATTTTTCTAAAGGCTTTCTTCCATTTAAATCATTATTTAGTGCTTCATCTCAACTTCCCTTCGGTAGCTAATTTTGCGTTTGAGATTGCCTTTGCTTCGCGTGGTTTCTGAGGTTTCTCCCAATTTAAATAGTTAAGAAATGTATAAAGCAGTAAGTAACCGCCCCTAAGCAAGGGCTAAGGCAGAAACATGCAATACACCAGTCCATGGATCGACATGGTCGAGTTGGTGGTGTATTGCATGTTTCTGCCTTAGCCCTTGCTTAGGGGCGGTTACTCACTGCTTTATACCTTGCACTCTGCCTAAAAAATTTATGAGTTGTACCATACTAAGTGCGGTCGCTCGCTGGTATTTCTAATTTCACATTAGCTACCAGTTTCTTTTTTGGCTCTCTTTGCTATATAAGAGGATTTTTGCCTCCAACTCGACTACTTTCGTATCCCATGCTGATGAGAGCAGAATAAGCTCGAAACAGCTGTCCATGGATCGAAATGGTCGAGTTGGTGGTGTATTGCAAGTTTCTTTCGTAAGTAGTCGTCACCCTTGGATATATAATAATGCTGTTTTTATTTTTTCAAACGTAGAAAGGCAATTTTTTAGAAAATCATCAGATAAATAACACATTTAAATTTGATTTTGCATTGTCCTTCGCATCGATTTAACTGAGCACGTTGTCACAAAAAATACCTTCTTCGATTTCGCATGTTGCAGTCTAACCCGAGCGACGCCGGGCATATCCACTAGTCTATATACATAAATGACTACTTTTGTATGTATGGATGGATGTAACCAGATTTTAACCATTTTTCACCGTAGATAGCTATATTGACAGGAATCAGGATAGGCTATAATTTGTTTCTACAAAACTTAGTTTTAAAAAGTTATTATAAAAAACAGTAAATTTCATATAGTTTTCCGATTAAATGATTAAACTTTCCGTCCATTGTTGCAAAAATGTGTTGCCTTGCAACAACTATGTTATCAGTCATCATACTGAAAATTTTGAACCAAGGTTTCTATGGAGTAAGAATGAAATGTATTGCTTTCTTAGGATTTTTGTCTTCATCTATGCCAATAACACAGGCCAACAAAAAAAACCTTTTTTGAAAACTTTTTTAATTTTAATAGCTGATCTTGATAGATTTTTATGTGCTGAATCCAAATCTGCTTGTAGTTTTTATGTATCACCCTTAGTTTCCAAGCAAAATTTATTTTATTATATAGTCTAATACCCATTTACAGTATATAGGGAAATCAATGAAACACTGTAGAATCGTAAAAATGGTTTGTATTTACAGTAAAATACTTGGAATAGTAATTTTATGTGATGATACAAGGTTCACTTGTCAACTGGAATTGCTTTATATTTTCTTTCCCTTTTTTCCTTGAGGCTTCTTGTGTAGCTTTTCCTGCGATGAATAGCTTGCTGAACTTCCCGGTGAAGTGACCAACAGTAATCCCCCATCATGTTGTAGCATGTGTTTCAGCAGTGCTGCCAACATCATCTTTGTTCATTAGACCTATTTTTTCATGTTATCTTAACTATGAAAAAGCTGTTAAATTCTAAAAATGTTTCTTTATTTCATGAATGTAACTATAAAATGTGAATAAATGGTGGGTGATACAACTTTTTAAGCATCATATTTGGATTCAGCAACCTAAACAACATAAGAATAAGGTATTTTCATTAAAAAAGTTTTTTCATCGTTGGCCTGTGTAATCGATACCGAGTTAAATAAAAATGTAATTGATTTTGGCAACAGTTAGAAAATAGAGTGTGATTTTTTGGAAAATCCACACGAATAAAATAAATAACGCATTTAAGTTTGATTTCACGTTCTATCTTACACCCAGTTAAATCTTCCGCATGGTCACAAAACATACCTTTGAGCGGGCTTAGTTGAAACTCATATATTTATTTTCTTGGATTTCGCCTGTTGCATTTTCACCCGCGCGACGCCAGGCTATTCACTAGTTATTTATATATTTTTTTTCTTCGCAAAAAAAAAAAAAAAAAACCAGTTTCGTTATCATTACTTTGTTATTACATTTATTTTTTTTTTGTTGTTATATTTTCTACCGAGGGTTTCTTACTTGCTAGAATCGGACCTAGCTATTGATTGGACCTGCTCACTGGCCTCTGCTCCTTCCCCAGGCAGAAGATGGTTGCGAAGGAGAGAGCGCACACAGACCACGCGAGCGCATTTTCTTTAATATCCAATTTCCAATAGTTCAGAAAATGTACCTTATGCTATAGTTAGTAGGTGTGCAAAATTTCATCGATTTGAGTTAACCCTTTAAGCAGTTTGCCCGTACAGTGTACGTGCTAACCGAAATTGGCCTCTTCTATTTGCCCGTACGGCGTACGGGCATCGATATTTTATGATTTCCTTTTCTGGTATGCCCGAATTTTTCATTATTGAAAGATACTATTTAGTAGTATTATTTTTCAACAGATTGTGTGGCTTGTCCATGTAAATAAAATGCTTTTCATCCGGGTTTTTCTATGTAGCGGGAAAGTAGGAACATTTTGTTCTACTGTATGACTAGACAGTATGAAAAAGACTTCTGAACTGTTTGGAAAATTGTAAACTTCAAAATTCATAGTAAGTGTGAGAGAAATTTTCACATAATTTGTAAACAATTTTTTATTGCATGCAGAATGTACTTGAAAAAAAGCAAACATTTAGGGGTTTAGTGACCAAAATTACAAAATAAAAATGTCGCAAAAGCGAAAAAAAAAAAAAATAAATAAAAAAATTCTTAATATTCTTATTCTGTTAAGTATGGACCTTATGTATATGCAATAAAAAAATATGCCTTTTTTGGAAGCATTTCTGGTAAAATAATTGACCGCTTAAAGGGTTAATATCTTTAGTTGCCTGTGAGACCTTTCATTAGAAATAATTTTTTATTTTTCAAAAAATCTTTAAAATTAAATGGGAGTCCTTAGTTTTAATAGTGCGGAAGACTTGCCATATAGTATCGTTAGAGCATGTGGGGCATATTCTTACTGATCTGGGTATATGCATTGCAAAAAATTAACTGCTGTTTTTACAGTATAATTCTGGAATCCGAGGTTCCAATTTAAAACTGTAAAATGCACAGTAATAAACTGCAAAAGTAGCAATTCAACAGTTTCTTACTGTAAAATAAGAAATGGTACAGTTTATTGCCGTAAAATTTAGCTGTATTATACTGTAAAAACAACAGTATAGGGGAAGGGTGGGCATAGTGGCCACTGCGGACAAAGTGGTCACTTGAAGTTTTCCTCCCTATATAGTGCTGCAGCCTAGCTGCAATAGACTCAACTACTCGCCCGGCATCCGTTGTTCTTGTGCTATAGTTTGGTGCCGCTCAGACGCAAACTCACGGAGATATCGCAAATTGTTTACTTTTTCGACCCTCTGATGTTATTACCTAACATCATGCGTGCATCACATGTTTCGCTTTAGTTTATTGTAGGACTAGGTGAAGTAAATTTTACATCAATGGTGCAAAACACCATGTTTCTAGCTTTGAATTCATATATCTCAACAGTAGATACAACAACGGGTTGTACGTGAAATTTTTTTTTTCGAAAATGGCGCGCTAGAGGGCAAAATGGCCACACAGCCGTGGCCACTTCGATTTTTTGATTCGAAACGTCGATTGTTTTTTCTGTGTTGATTGTTACTTGAAATCTAAGGACAACGAAGGCTGGATTAGATGTTTTGGGTGACTCAAATGGGCTCACGAAGCATGCACAGGAGCCGAAGAGGAGGACGATGAATTTATTTGTGATTTATGTAAATACCAGTGATTTCATAACTTCACATACTTTAAGTAATGCCTATTTTCGTTTAAAACCCTAATACAATTTTTCTGAGTTCTGAAACTAAATGCGTTTCATTTTTTCCATACTATCTAAATCTATTTAGGCAGTGGTGGCCACTTTGACAGCTTTTGGTAAAATAAAAAATTTGTACAAATAAAGTTTAAAAATCTAGTTGTTTATATTTTTTAATCAGGCCTAAGTAACCATACTAAATGTTGAAGGGATTTATAAAATGTTTCAATAAAGTTTAGGGGTGGAAAAAAATAGATATCCTTAGGGTCGCCGCTGTGCCCACCCTTCCCCTACTACTGGCAACAGAGGTTCTAGTTTAAAACTATAAAATGCACGGTTGTAAATTGTAAAATAAGCAATTATGCTGTTTATTACTGTGAAATTAGCAATTTTAGTTTATTACTGTGAAGTTAGCAATTGTACAGTTTATTACTGTAAAAATAGCTGTATTATACTCTAAAAACAACATTCATTTTTTACAGTGTAGTTGCGCTAATTTTCATCGATTTGAGTTAATATTTTTAGTTGCCTGTGAGGCCGTTCATTAGAAAAAAAATATATTATTTGTCAATATGTTTTTTGATTAGGGCAGTTATTTTTCAAAGTATTTTTAAAAATAAGTGGGATTCCTTACTTTAATAGTGCGAAGACTTGTCATATGGCATCCTTAGAGTGTGCAAATTCTTACCGATGTGGGGCTATGACTTCAATTCCCTCTGGGGCCGTTCGTTACACAAAATTCGTTAATTTTGACATTTTTTTAAGAAAAATAAACTGGCATGTGTCCCACACTACTTCCTTTTACGTGTAAATTTCTTTGTAGATGTCTTAGTGTTAAAATAGTGCTAGGAGTGAGCAAGATAGCAATTCGAACATTCACACCCCTAGTTTTCGACGAAACAATGCAAAGCAAATGTTTTACAATGATTCATTTTCTAAATATCGCCGATTTTAACATCATTCAGTGGATTTTTCGCAAAATATCGCCAATAGCGCCAAATTGAACCCAAATTCAAAAAATACTTTTTTTCGCCAAATTTGTCACCAACTTGGCGATATGTCGCCAAGTTGGCGTCAAACACTTGGCGCCCAAAAGTGTGGCGATATATCGCCAAGTGGTCGTGCCAATTCATCTGCATTGAAATTAACACTGATTTACCCCAAAAAGGGGGTAAAACACCACCTTGGGAGCATTCGAATGCAACCACAAAGGGAGGTGCACAACTAGACCCCCCTCAAAGCCTAGATACCAAACTAGAAGCTTCTACGGCATATAGTTTTTGAGTTATGCGACACACATACATACGCACATACGTACATACAGACGTCACGAGAAAACTCGTCGTAACTAACTCGGGGGTGGTCGAAAATGATTTTTCGGCTATTTATATGTTGGCAGATACATATGCACGTGCTGACAGGTCGAAAAAACGACTCAACATTCATTCACGGGTGAGCAAAATCAAAATTTTGACCCAAATTTGAGGAAATTTTTTCCGCGATCACACTACTTCCTTTACTACGCAAAAGGAAGTAAAAGAACAAAAAGAATTAAAATTCTTAGTTCTAAAAGTGCCGAACATTTGACATGACATGATCTAAGGAAACCATAAGACAATTTTTCAGCACTATTGTAATTAAGGATAAAAGGTAATCTATGATTCAACAAATCAAGGGTATTGGAAAAAAAACCATAAAATGAAAGATTTTGTATAATGAACGGCCCTAGAAGTAACTGAAGTAATGAACTCACATTAGTAAAAATTTACACACAGTCCAAAACTACTATATGGCTACTTTTGCACTATTAGAACAAAGGAATACAATTTCTCAGTTAAAAAAATATTAGAAAACAAGTAGTTTGTAAAATGAACGGCTTCAGAGGCAACTGCAGCTATTAACCCAGATTAATGAAATTTTGCACACATAATGATAATAAGGCACCTTTTCCGCATCAGCAGAAATTCGATTAACAAAAATAAAATAAAATAAAATAAATGTATTTAAAAAAAAAAAAAACTTTCCTTTCGATCCAACCTATTAGAGAGGCAAGTGTTTCAATTTCAATGAGTTAAGTGTTTTTTTTTTTTTTTTTTTAAATTGTTTCGTTTAATATTTTGTTTATACTGTAAAAATGCTGGCGTTATACAGGGTGTCCACTCCAATCGTGGACCAATAGCTAATTTCTAAACCGTTAGAGATAAGCATATAGTTTATTTAGGAAAAAATCTCCAAATTACGAAAGGAATTTCGGGTCTATTCAATGTTTTTCAAAAAATCAAATTTTGAAAGAGTTACGAAATTTAAATTTTTATACAGCCCCCCAGTCCTATCAATCATATTTAGTAAAACATTCCTGACACTGTAACGTTTAAAAATAAAAAAAAATCACTCTTCTACCACAAAAATTGACCGAGTTATGACGTTTTGAAAAATCAAGATTTTGCATTGATTTCATGACGCTCATCGAGAGACGATCTCTCGATGACGTCATGAAACAATGCAAAATCTTGATTTTTCAAAACGTCATAACTCGGTCAATTTTTGTGGTAGAAGGGTGATTTTTTTTTAGTTTTAAACGTTACAGTGTCAGGAATGTTTTACTAAATATGATTGATAGGACTGGGGGGCTGTATAAAAATTTAAATTTCGTAACTCTTTCAAAATTTGATTTTTTGAAAAACATTGAATAGACCCAAAATTTCTTTCGTAATTTGGAGATTTTTTCCTAAATAAACTATATGCTTATCTCTAACGGTTTAGAAATTAGCTTTTGGTCCACGATTGGAGTGGACACCCTGTATGTCTTGTAGCGATAACATTGAAATCGATAATGTGAAAAAAAAAATACATTTTCTAAACACAGATTATTCTCTCCCCCCCCCCCCCCACAGTTGATTTTGGGCAATATAAATTAATTTCCTTTCTGTACTTTTTACTTCCTTTTACGTAGTAAAGGAAGTATTGTGATCACGAAAAAAATTTCACTCAAATTTCGGTCTAAATTTTGACTTTGCTCACCCCTGAATGAATGTCGCGTAGTTTTTTCGACCTGTCAGCACGTGCATATGTACCTAACAACATACAAACAGCCGAAAAATCAATTTCGACCACCCCCGAGTTAATTACGACGAGTTTTCTCGTGACGTCTGTATGTACGTGTGTGCGTATGTGGGTCGCATAACTCAAAAACTATATGCCGTAGAAGCTTCTAGCTTGGTATGTAGGCTCTGAGGATGGTCTAGTTGTGCACCTCCCCTTGTGGTTGCATTTGAATGTTCCCAAGGGGGTGTTTTACCCCTTTTTTGGGGTAAATCAGTGTTAATTTCAATGCAGACTCAAGTGATATGAATTGGCGCGACCACTTGGCGATATGTCGCCAAGCTTTTGGTCGCCAAGTGTTTGACGCCAACTTGGCGACATATCGCCAAGTTGGCGACAAATTTGGCGAAAAAATTATTTTTTGAATTTGGGTTCAACTTGGCGCTATTGGCGATATTTTGCGAAAAATTCACTGAATGATATTAAAATCAGCAATATTTAGAAAAATAACCATTGTAAAATATTTTTTGCATTGTTTCGTGGTAGATTAGGGGAGTAAATATTTGAATTGTTACCTTGCTCACTCCAAACACTTTTTTTAACACTTAAGGCAACTACTAAGAAATTTACACGTAAAAGGAAGTAGTGTGGGGTCTATACCAGATTTTTTTTTCCTCTTTTTCTCCTTTTTACTTTCTTCTATATCTAATATATAAAAGAAAGTATTGGTTTCGTGAAAATTTTCGAATGTCGAATTTTGACGGATTTGTACGTTTTGAGGTGCGCTGAGTCCATTTCGACCATTTTTGGAAAATGTCTGTCTGTGTGTGTGTGTGTGTGTGTGTGTGTGTGTCTGTCTGTGTGTGAGTCTGTATGTGTGTGACCAGTTTTTGTGGCCGCGCTAGAGCAAAAACTACTGCATGAAATCGAACAAAAATTTTTGCACATATGTACCACCATGTGAACTGGTGCACCTGACTTTGTTTAGCGAATTCCTCCAAGGGGGGTGGAGCAATCGCACGTGTTCTGCGCGGGAGTGAGTGCTATATCTCAGGAAGTAACCGGCGGAATCAAACGAAAATTGGTCCATAGGTAGACCCTACTGAGTACAGGTGCTGATTCAATTTGTTTGTCAATATCTCCAAGGGGGGTGGAGCAATCGCACGTGTTCTGCGCGGGGTGATTGCTATATCTCAGGAAGTAACCGGCGGAATCAAACGAAAATTGGTCCATAGGTAGACCCTATTGAGTACAGGTGCTGATTCAATTTGTGTGTCAATATCTCAAATGGGGGTGGAGCAATCAAAAGTGCTTATTTTGTCATTGCACCTACTGTATCTCGGGAAATATTGCTGCGATTTGAATGAAATTTGGAATAACACTAACCCAATATGGAAGCAAGCATCGATTAAATTTTGGCGCCAATCGCCCCAGGGGGAGGGTGGGGTGATTTTTGCGCTTAGTCAACAATGCGAAAAATTAATTCATTAAAAAATCGCTTTCACGCTATTTAATTATCAAAACAGCTGAAAACTTTCAATGATTTGAAATTTTTAACTGTTGCCAATTTCTTTTTACTAACAAATAAAATGTTTGCAATTTATCTAAACAAGGCTTTTGCAATGATTTCCAATTTCGCTCATTGATTCTGCATTTGCAGGGTTATTACGATAATTGGGAAATTGGAGCTGTCTCCAATTACTCGGGCAAGTACGTATTTTATTTTGTAACCGGAATTCATAAGATAGATATAGAAGAAAGTTTCGTGACGGCCACGACAGCTAGTTTACTTTCTTCTATATCTATTATATAGAAGAAAGTATTGGTTTCGTAAAAATTTTCGAATGTCGAATTTTGACGGATTTGCACGTTTTGAGGTGCGCTGAGTCCATTTCGACCATTTTTGGAAAATGTCTGTCTGTGTGTGTGTGTGTGTGTGTCTGTCTGTGTGTGAGTCTGTATGTGTGTGACCAGTTTTTGTGGCCGCGCTAGAGCAAAAACTACTGCATGAAATCGAACAAAAATTTTTTCACATATGCACCACCATGTGAACTGGTGCACCTGACTTTGTTTAGCGAATTCCTCCAAGGGGGGTGGAGCAATCGCACGTGTTCTGCGCGTGGGTGATTGCTATATCTCAGGAAGTAACCGGCGGAATAAAACGAAAATTGGTCCATAGATAGACCCTACCGAGTACAGGTGCTGATTCAATTTGCGTGTCAATATCTCGAAGGGGGGTGGAGCAATCGCACGTGTTCTGCGCGTGGGTGATTGCTATATCTCAGGAAGTAACCGGCGGAATCAAACGAAAATTGGTCCATAGATAGACCCTACGAGTACAGGTGCTGATTCAATTTGTGTGTCAGTATCTTGAAGGGGGGTGGAGAAATCGCACGTGTTCTGCGCGGAGGTGATTGCTATATCTCAGGAAGTAACAGGCGGAATCAAACGAAAATTGGTCCATAGGTAGACCCTATTGAGTACAATCGCTGATTTAATTTGTTTGTCAATATCTCGAAGGGGGGTGGAGCAATCGCACGTATTCTGCACGAGGGTGACTGCTATATCTCAGGAAGTAACCGGCGAAATCAAACGAAAATTGGTCCATAGGTAGACCCTATTGAGTACAGGTGCTGATTCAATTTGTGTGTCAATATCTCAAATGGGGGTGGAGCAATCAAAAGTGCTTATTTTGTCATTGCACCTACTGTATCTCGGGAAATATTGCTGCGATTTGAATGAAATTTGGAATAACACTAACCCAATATGGAAGCAAGCATCGATTAAATTTTGGCGCCAATCGCCCCAGGGGGAGGGTGGGGTGATTTTTGCGCTTAGTCAACAATGCGAAAAATTAATTCATTAAAAAATCGCTTTCACGCTATTTAATTATCAAAACAGCTGAAAACTTTCAATGATTTGAAATTTTTAACTGTTGCCAATTTCTTTTTACTAACAAATAAAATGTTTGCAATTAATCTAAACAAGGCTTTTGCAATGATTTCCAATTTCGCTCATTGATTCTGCATTTGCAGGGCTATTACGATAATTGGGAAATTGTAGCTGTCTCCAATTACTTGGGCGAGTACGTATTTTATTTTGTAACCGGAATTCATAAGATAGATATAGAAGAAAGTTTCGTGACGGCCACGACAGCTAGTTCTCCTTTTTTATTTATGTTTAAGATATTTAAAAGATTAAAAATACTAAAACGTAGGACAAAGTCAATGGAAGCGATGTTTTTGATACAAAGTAACAAAATACTCTTAAAACTTTGAGAATGAAATTCAAGCAGTATATCTACCAATTGGAAGCCTCGATTATAATTTGTATGCATAAATTAAAAAAAAAGATTTATTATCTTTAATAATCGATTAAATAATAAAAAATACCTCTCAAAAATAATTGGAAATAATAAGTTCTTTTTTAAAAAAGTTATTTTTACAATATCTAAAATGTTAAAGTAATTATGTATTTTTAATAAGTAGGATAAAATGCTTAATTAAAACAAATATTTGAGTATAAAAAAATCTATATACATAAAAGACTACTTTTGAAAACGTATGTCCGGGGTAATCTTCCAAACTACTGAACCGATTTTAACCATTTTTTCACCGTAGATAGCTACAGTAACAGGGAGCAGGATAAGCTATAATTTATTTCTAAAAAGCTTAGTTTAAAAAAGGTATTATGGAAAACAGTTAATTTTATGTCATTTCCCCATTAAATGATTAAATTTTCAACCCATTGTTGCAAAAATTTGGTGCCATGCAGCAACAATATTGATTGTAATCATATTGAAAATTTTGAACCAAGGCTTCTCTGGAGTAAGTATGGAATTTATTGTCTTATAAGGACTTTTATATTTATCTGAGTCAACAATCGCTAACGGGTGAAATAAAAAAAAAATTGATTTTGGCAGTAGTTAGAGAATAGAAAGTGTTTATAGTCAAAAAAATTTCTAAATTAGGTACATAAGATGTTTTCACCTCACCAATGTTGTCACGAGGATATAAACTAATAATGGGACTTATTTAACGAGCAATATTTGGAAATGGTTAATTTCAGTGCGATTGATACTGTAAATATATACCCAACAAAAACATAAATGTGAAAAATGAGCCAAGTTCGGTTGAAACAACGTTTGGGCAGTTTGAAGCAGCGGTGCCACCGACAAAAGAGTTGAAATCTAACAGGCTCCAAGTTCTATAGCTGTTCTGTCAACTACAGTCGTGAGAGTTATTGAAATGTTCATTAATTTATTTTAATAACATTTCGTTAGTTCCTTTCGTATCGGCTTCGTATAACTTGGCAAGTTCATTTCTAACTGACGGAAGTCGGACTTTTTTGAACGTAACTTCGTGACT
>JAXGGA010008889.1:0-54299 GCA_038373865.1 Uloborus plumipes
CTACAGTCGACGCTCGTTATGGTGACCACACATTATAAAGACTATCCCATTATAACTACCAGCAGGGAAAAGCCCCGACTTTATGCCTATATATACTCTATGTTAATTTGCTTTCGGTAGAACGACCTTTCTGTATCGTTAAATCCAATACAGTGACCAAATTCAGGGGACACAGTTTCGGGCATTTTTCCAAGTAGAAAATGTTTCTAAATTTTTAATACGAAATGACTTTATTGTTTATGGAGAAAGTGCATGGAGCCTTCATTGTTCAGTGCAACTTTGACAAGGGGAGAGAATAAATTAATGTATCATCTTCAGATAACATAGGTCGTAACAATTGCTTCTAGTATAAAAGTGTTTCTAAGCCTATTAAAATTTTAAAATGTTTTTTTGCAAGGCAAAAAATTACTGAACACTGTATATCATATGTAACTGAAACGAAAATTATGTTTTGCAAAATGGCAAACAACTATTTTTGATATTTTCTTCAAAAATAATAAATGATTTGTAAATATGCAATTTTTTTTTTCCTATATTTTCTAATTTAAAATCTGTTTGATATTTTGTTATAGTATTTTGCTCTGTTATATTTTTAATTCCAATGAAAAAGAATAATAATTTGAGTACAATGTTGAAATCTTTCAAATATTTGGCAATTTTAATGAAATTACTTAACGTGCATGATGCATGTGTATTTTTAAAAAATGCTACCTCTTATAGCGACCACTCGCTATAAAGACCTTTTTTCATTGGACGGAGATGGTCGTTACATCAAGTGTCAACTGTATTTCATTTTCCAAATAACTGGTTCATATCTTCTAAAAAAATTTCCCAAATTCAAATATTCCCAAGAGTTTTAAGGACAAGTGGAGCTTCTACATGTATTAATGTTTTTCTTAACAGCAGAACACTGAACTGCAGAAATTGCTGCATCAGGATTTGTTCTCCCATTCTTTAATGAAAAATTTCTTGCTAATATCTTATTAAACAAATGTTTTAAAGGCAACTAAGAGATTAGCTACCCTAATAGCACAATGTGTCACGGATAAGTCACAGTGACGTCACTGCGAGTCACAAGCGTCACAGTCACACCGTGACTCAATTGTGACGACGCACAAAAGTCACATTGTGACTTGTTTGCGACATTTGCGTGTGACTTCACTACAACGTCGCTGTGACAGCTGAATTGTGACCGGTCACAATGTAATGTTGTGGAGACGTCACATTGTGACCTTAATGTGAATTTTCATTAAAATATTTTTTTACCGATTGAAGACCGAATTAATAATACCGAATTAATAATTTTACGTTACAAAATCAGTCAAAAAAATTTTTTAAGAGCCTCAATCACTTTCTAACAGACAGCAGTAACAAAAGCGACCAAGTGACAACCACTTGCGAATGTCAATCCGTGATGACGTCAAAATTGCAGTGACGGCCCTTACAACGTCAATGCAATTTTGGACAATTTGTGACTATTCCGTGACAACATGACACAGTCACGGAAACCGTTGTCGTGTAATTGTGTATTTGATGCGACGTTTTGATAGTTTGTATCGGTTATGCGGCTTCTCATCATTGTCACTATCAAATTTCTTTACTTACTTGTGACCTTTAAATGACGTCGCTGTAAAGCCCTGTAGTGATTTACAGCAGATGCGAAAACGGGGTATGATTATGAATAGCACAGTGACAAAAATAAGACGCTTTTGTGACTCGGGTACGTCACAAGTAAAGTCCCAAAGAGGTGGCTGCAACTTACGAATGAAAATTCGCGGCGACATCAAAAGTGCGATGTTGCAGTGACGACGCCTGGTAGCACGAAGGCAGTCGATGTCACTTAGTGCTGGTTTTGCGCCTTATTTGTGACTTTTAAATGAAATTCTTCAAAGCATTATTGCGATTTAAAAAAGTCGCAACAAACGGGGATGTGACTACGAATTGCACAGTGACCAAAATAAGACGCTTTTGTGATACCTCACAAGCGAAGTCGCAAAGATGTGGCAGCAACTTACGAGTGTCAGCTCGCGGAGAAGTCACAAGGCGGAGAAGTCCTCAGGTGCCGTCACTGTGAAGTCGCACTGTGACGCTGCCGCGACTTCACGCGTACGTCACTGACTGGTCGCATCGGTCGCTGTGACTGTGATGTGAGGTCGCTAAACCGTCACTGGGAGACCTAGGTTGCAATTGGGTCGTCAGGCGTTGTCACTGTAAAGTCGCATTGTGAAGTCGCCGTTGCTGACATTCGTAAGTAACTTGTTGGTTGCGACTTCACTTGTGACGCATGCGAGGGTCACAAAAGCATTGCATTAGCAACGCCTGAAGACGCAAGTGGGACTTTTCTCTGACGTCGTGGTAAAGTCGCATTGTGACTTAAAACTGTCACATCGACGTGGATGTGACTCACTTTGTGACCACAATGTGACCTTCAGCAGCTCTTTACTTTTTGAGTTTCCTCTTGTAACTCTCGTCTAGTATAGTGGTTAGAATTCTTGGCTTGCATCCAGACGACCCGGGTTCGATTCCAGGCGTGGGACAATGGGTTTCGCAGCGTAACGGTTGGCGGAAAGTATGTTGATTCAATCCAGGTTCTTATATCAGTGATTTCTGATGTCAGTAAAAGACTCTTTTATTTTTTCAAAATTAAAAAAAATATTTTATGACAGGTCGTCGGGCGCCGTCACTGTGAAGTCGCACTGTGACGCCGCCGCAACTTCACACACAGGTCACTGACTGGTCACATCGGTCGCTGTGACTGCGATGTGAGGTCGCCGAACCGTCACTAGGTGACCTCGGTTGCAATTGGGTCGTCATGCGCCGTCACTGTAAAGTCGCACTGTGACGTCACCGCGGTCGGACATTCGTAAGTCGCGGTGACGTGGTTGCGACTGCGCTTGTGACGCGCGTCACGGGTCACAAAAGCGTCACATTTTGGTCACTGTGCTATCAGGGTATCCGCCAGATCCAGCTGTTTATAGTTTGGATTCTTTTTTAAGATGGGATTTGATGGGAGCACAGATTCTAGTACAGATTTTACTTTTAGATGCATTTGTGTTGAAATGGCTGAAGGACCATTCTTTCTTTATCTTTCTGAAGAGAAAATACGTAATGTGATGAATGATCCCTCTATGGATCTTTCGGATGTTGACGGTGAAATAAATTAATTATATGATTTCTTCATATAGTAGTTCTTTTTATAATTCAGCGCTGATAAAGATGGGAGAAAAGTTCGAAGCTAATGTGTAGTTTTCTCAAAGCATAATAAAAGACGTGACATGAGTGTAAACTGTGCAAAGTCAGTCTCTGCGTTTATCTGTGCTTTGACATTTTTCATACAGCTTTGAAACATTATTTATTAAAGTATTTCTAAAGTACTTCATGATGTTAGTGCAAATGTTTTTTAATTTTTCTGTTTTAAATCAGCATTTTGAGTTTAAGTTACCTAACTTAATCATAGTAAAATACAATATACTTGTATTTTGCCTTTCAAATATCATTTTAATAAAATATTTGTGCTATAATTGAAATTATGTTATCTTTAAGCACATATTTAAAAATAGTTTCATTTCTACTTAAAGTGTACATTTTATCCATTATTATGTAATGTGTAGTGGTTTTTAACAAGAAATGTGATATACTTTTGACAGTACTACTTTGAAGTGGCTCAAGCAGAAATGTGGATTAAAGGAAAGCTTGCTCTGATATCAGGATATGACCCTGAGCGGGATATCTACTCAGTTCAAGTAAACTTTAAAAAATATATATCTATACATATTTCTTATTTGCATAAATATCTAGAAAAGGCTGTAATATTTAATACTTTTAGGCTGGTCAGAAAAAGTTAAAAGCAGTAGAAGCATCCATTGATGGATATCGTCATAACATCCTTTCTTTGCAAGAATTTAGCTCAAATTTGTCTTCCAGGGGACATTTTGATAGTGAAAATGTGGAAAAGAAACAGGTAATATATATTTAAACTATGTATTTATGTTTAGTGGCTCATTCATTCTCACACTATGCAGATCATTTAAATCTATTTTTAGGAGGAATTAAATGATCACTTTGAAATGCTTCGGGAGATAGTTCTGAAGCAGACAGCTGTTCTACGAGAAAAAGAAGACTATTATCTATTTGAAAAAGAACTCAAAGAAGAACTATCTCAAATTCATGCAATATTAAATGTTGCAAATTCACCTGATCAAGGCACTGATGTGGAACATGTTGAGGTAAACACATAACTTTTGTATATTCTTGTATGTTGTAGTGTGCTCTGTAATTATTAGTTCAAACCTCTAAATAATATGGTATTATAGCTCAAGCATTGTTGATCCTCTTATTTACAACCTATTTTCTTAATTTTTAGAGCTTTTTACAATGTTTTTTCTTTTTTTAAAGCGTGATCTAATTTCTGCTATTTTCCCATCAGAATTTTTTGCAGAGTGTCTATCACCCTTGAAAACCATGAAACTTTTAAAAGATCCACAAATTTGAAAAATATCAGCAAAGAGCCCCCCAAAAGTACGATTTTCAAACGCATATCAAAGTGGTTTTTGTGATTCATAGACTAAGAACAGAAAAAAAAGAGCTTTGGACAAAAATAGAATTAAATTTTTGCAGTTTAGTCTGTAGTGTCAACTATAAAGGAAACAATGAATAAAAAGCCTTCTTTTCATTTGTAAACTCAGGAATTAACTTGTTTTTCCTTTGCACAAAACTTCTGCATCCTTTTTTTCAAAAATAGGACTTGCTACTTTAGCACTGTATTAAAACACAAAAACATATTTTTTTAAGTAAACTGAATTGCCAGATAATTTCATAGGTAGTCATTTGAACACCATAAAATTAAACACTGAATCAATCTATTTTTGGCCATATTTTGTTCTATTCAGTTTATAATCTATAATATAATTGAAGGGGCAAGTAGATAAAGGTGATATGTGACATTTGAATTTCGCTGCCGACTTACACAAATTCAAATTAGTGTATGTGCAATTGTGTTAACTTGCATATACCGTTGAAGGGGCAAGTCAATAAAGGCTATATGTGACAATATTTTTAATTTCTAGAAAAAGTTTTCAAAAAAGAAATTACTACCTTAACACCTTCATCCATGGTAAAAAGTAAGTAAAACTGAAATTTTCACTTATCACCTTTATCCACTTGCCCCTTCAATTGTTACTATTAAATACAGAAACAATCGACAAAAAAATAAAGAATGAAATTGGTAAAAATATAGGTTGGTTTTGAAAATTTCAAGAAACAAGTTTACAACATCTCTTTAAAATAAATACATACCCCCCACCCACCCCTAATATATTTCTTATCTCTTTAAATTTGGTTTTACTTCTTTTTTCTTGCATGTCCCTTAAGCTTGGTGCTTCTAAAACTTAATATATTTTTCACAACAAATAATAAAATTTAGATTAAAAAATATAACTTTAATTGAAATGGAAACTTGTACTTATTGTAACTGTTGAGATATGAAACTTAAATCACTAATTTAAATTAATTGATTTAAGTCGTTCACACCTAGAATAAATATATTTCAAATATTTTTTTTCCTCCGGCAACATGTCTCAAAAATAAAAAAGCTGTTCCATCTTCAAAGTCAAAATCTTAACATTCAGTGGCAAGGTCAAAACTCAAGAAACCTCAATTTGTTTTCCTACATTGAGTATAAAGAGATCTTCTACATGTTTTTTTTTTAAATAAATATTTAAAATTATGTGGCTGTTATTTTATTTATTTACTAATTTTTTGATTATCTTCTTTGGGAATATTTTCAGCGAGGAATGTGGTAACTTTTAAAAATTCAATATATGCTTCCCCTGTTGTATTTATCACAATGAGATATAACACAATGCTTCTCCTAAAAGGCCGACAGTTAGTTTTATTTATGAGTTAACTTCTCATAAACTATGGAGTAGAATAGGTAACTAAATCAGCAAGAAGTAATGTAGTATATTAATCTTTAACACTCAAGTGGCAAAAACGTTCAGCACGCTGGCAGAAAAAACATTGCAAACCTATCAAATGACATTAGTTATACCAGAAAATGCTTTCAATAACCAAAGTAACTTTTTGTAATATCTATGCGTAGCACTTGCTATTGATTAAACTGTGCTTCCTGCAGAGGCTCTTTGGGTATAAAAATCTCTCGGATTCCTCTTTGAAATGGAGTAAAGATGCAGCCCTTTGTAAAATCATGTTTGAGGGACCTCTTATAGCCAAAGCAATGCTAATAGGGGACAAAAAATTGTCTCATATTCTATCTCAAGGATTAGGACCATATTTTCACTTTGGCAGTGTCAGATTAGAAAGCGGCTGCTGATAGAGTACTTTTTAGTTTATTCATTAATGCAACTACATCTCAAATTAGATAACTAGATTTACATGCAGTGACGCACTTACTGCGGGAGCTAAGGGGCTTAAGCCTCTCCCAGAAGGCAAGATGAACTTCTTGAAAAAATGAAAGATAGCCTAAAATTGCGTTTTTCAATACCCAACGTCGTTCTCAATTTCACCATAGATAGCTTTAAATTATTTTTTGCAAAAAGTTTCAAAAGGTGAGCCACTTACCCATTCCTTCTCCCCAGGGCTATCCAAAGGGGGGGGGTGAGCAAGATGCTTGCCCCGGCTCTGAGATATGACAGGCCACCATAAACTAAGCATTTACATCATTACAATTTAGTCTTTTTTTTTTTTCATTTTCATTATGTATCACCTTTTTTAATAGTTGTTTTAGTTCTAGCACATTAGGTTGAATTCTTGTCTTTTCTGGTATGCAGAGATTACATATTAAATTGTGTAATAATCAAAATATAGAAACATTCTGTATTATCCATTCATTATATGCCCACTGAAGTTGTTAGCGCTTAGCGCAAGTTTGGCGGCTTTAAAATAATTCCATTGTTTATCTTTGTGTACTGACAAGTTTTTTTAATATCCTGCTCGATTTCTGTGTGTGTGCCATGGGGGGGGGGGAGGAATTTTACAAAATTTGCCTCGTGTGCCATCTTCTCTCGGGACTATCCTGCTTCTCCCTCATCTTGGCCAAAATTAGTTTTTATAATGAGTTTTTGGTACTTTAATTTCAAAGTAATTCCGGTTAAAAACCTCCACACCTTCACCTTTGTCTAGCACCTTTGAAAATTGCTTTAAAATCTTTTTCAAATGAGAGAACTTCCTAATTTCCTCCTCCTCTTCAATGGCCAAGATGATTTAAAGTTCTGTGTTTAGTGCCTCAACATCAAAATTTTTAGCAGGCGAAACCCCAAACCTTATTCTCATAAGTCACCAAGCTGTCACTGTAACTATTAATTATTTTCCTTAAATTAACCACTCAAAATGTCACCTAAAAATAAGCAAATTTTAATGCATGACATTGTTTATATTTGAAGTGAGATAACTTTCAACAAGCATTATTACTTTTGATAAATTGTAATTATAATTTTAATTGCAATATCAATTTCTGCATCTAGTCCTTGCTGCAAAAATTTGATGTGTTCCGCAACAAATTGCGTGTACATGAAGTCAATGTGACAGTTTTACTACAAACAGCAGAATCGCTTATTACAGAAGGGCATTCAGAATCTCAAAACATAAAAGAGCTTTTACAAGAATTACAGACAACTTGGATGCAATGCAATGAAGCTGCAGATTACCGATACAAGGTATGTAAAACTTTTCGTACCATGCTGCACTTTCCAGCTGAAATGACAGACTGAATTGGTTTCAATGTATTATTGTTTCAAATTTCTGCATTCTAACGACTACTTGCTGCTAAAAGCTTGCATCATCAATCATTTGCTTTGAAAGCTGTGTCTTACTATGATAAATTATTTAAAAACAGAGCAAATGATTGCAACAAAAAGTCATTTAGAGCACATGCGACATAATAATAATAATAATTATAGTGAAATACTTTTTGTATCAACATTACAATCTTCAGATATAATAGAGTTCTTAAAAAAGCAAGCACTGCTTTCTGCTCAGAACTGAACTTGCAGTGATGTATATATTTTACTATGTACTTTTACTTAAAATCCTGTTAAACTGAACTCTGTTTGATTTGAGTGTTTGTATTTTTTAACTTTCTCTGTACTCCGAACCGATTGTACCTTTCTAATTTTTTTATCAACTAATTTGCATATTTATTACCATTTATTTCACAACATTTTTTCCCCTTTTGGTTATCTTTCCTTCCTTTCTCTTCTCAAGAAAGTCTAACTTATGCAAAGCTATTTTGTTTTCTTTTTTCAGTCGTCACTTATTCTTAAACATTCCGAAGTACATTTCTTGTAAAAACCTCAAGACATATTTTGTACTTTCCAATCCATAATTTTTTTTAATCTAAAAAACGGGTTGCAATTATTGTTTTTTTTTCTTTTCTTTTTTTTTTTAATGCACTGCTTTTATAGAAAATTTTCCTTATTTGCAGAGGAAAATTTCACTTTAGAAATTTCAGAAAGCAACAGATTTAAAAATCAACATGTGAGAAACAAGACAGAATGAATGATTTAATTTATGAGCCAATATTTTGAGAAGTGCCAATTTGAAGTTGGAGTTTCCTGATTAAAAAATGTTTTTGCAGAAAAAAAAATAATATTGGATTTTAAGTCTAAATTGGGTCTAAATGCAAGAAAATAAAAGGGGGGAGGTCAAGGAAGTTATTTACCCCCTCCTTAAATTACTCACTTTTAAGCCATTACAGATCTGATGAGTGTTACAGATCTGATGTTAATATGAGCTACATATCTGAGTTTATGCTTTCAGTCTTCATTAACATCTCTAAAAAGGATATCATTTCCTTGCATTTTTAACATAGAATTAAGATAATCATATTAAAATATATATATTAGCTAAAAAATCAAATTTTATTATAAAAACGCATTTCTTGGAAATAAAAATGCACGATAAGATTTTTAGATAAAATAAATTATGAGATTACCAAATCCAAGCTAATAAAACATTTGTTTTGTTTTGAAACAACACACAACTAAAACTTTTTCAACACACAACTCTGCTGTTTGCTTTTCTTTAATTAGTTGCAGGAAATTTAATTTCTTGTTCAGAAATTCAAATTTAGCATGCTAGTTATTATCTAGTTATTTTGCGAAGTTATGAGAAATTGAAGCACCAAAGAAAATAAATAAATAAAATAATAATAATTAATTAACTTAATTTCAGCAGTGTCAATTTTTCTTATTTTACTAGCTTCTATTACTTCTATTGTCAGGTTATACAAACCACA
The DNA here is from genome assembly GCA_038373865.1 of Uloborus plumipes. Taxonomy (NCBI): domain Eukaryota; kingdom Metazoa; phylum Arthropoda; class Arachnida; order Araneae; family Uloboridae; genus Uloborus; species Uloborus plumipes. Next base: position 9,254 of record JAXGGA010008889.1, read on the forward strand.
AATGAAGCAATCGTACTAAAACTCATTGCTTTTCATTTCTTAAGAACAAAAATATTCAATATATATGGCTAAAACCTATGTTTTCTGCTTTTTAATAATTCTGAAACGTGAGAGTTAGTTCGGTAACATATTCACTGCTTTTCAATGTTACCGCTCTGACTGTTACCGATCTGACAAACCGACAAAGATTATTTTTTATTTCCAAGTCGATTGCGCTAAACCAAAATCAAACACGTGGTTTTTTCACTTGTAATAAAGGACTATATCTATATATAAAATAACTTTTAAAATAATAAAAACTGCGCATTTTAGCGCGTGGTACCGATCTGATGACTCAAATGACACACATTTTATAAAATCACTTTAAAAAATCTTACCTGCAATTTTAGATGTAGAAATGCAAATTTGTAATTACGATGCGATAAAACATCACACCAGGTACTCAGTACCACGTGGTATCGGTGCAGGAAATGATTTTGGGAGCCTAAATATAGATTGGAAGTTATTGTTACCGCTCTGACGCGGAACTGAGGGACACGCTTATTTTGCATCGGCTAGAAAATCAGAAATTGATTTAAACAAAAATGAAGTAAAATATTAACAAAGGACTAAAAATAGAATCGTTTTTTGTGCAAGTGCGTTTTTTTGGGAAGTTAGAAAGTGCGCATGACCTGTTTGCATGCTAAGCTTTGCTACTAGGGACACGTTACCAATCTGATTTTTGACATATAAAAGAAATATTTTCTGAAGAAAAAAAAATTTTTTCTGATGTTATTAGATGAAATGAAAGCAGAACCTTATCTTCTGGGCAATTCCACGGTGACTTACGTTACATTTTGACCAACCCTTTTGCATTTAGCACCTCAGTGAGAGCAAATATTGTTATACAAACCTTGTACGAAAGTTATCCATGAAAATGACAGTCAAAAGCATAATAAAAATACAAAAATATTTGCTGCATTTAAATTTTTCAAAATTTAGCAGCCAAAAATAAGGCAGTAACTTATGTTACACAAAAAGGGAATGCAATAACGTGACAGTTCGTTCTAAGGCAAATCTCTGCTCTTTCACAATTGTTTTTAGTTTGAATCATAATTTATCTTTTTTTTGGATAGTTTTAGGAAATTATTTTCACAAATTTAAAAATGTAGTTCAAAAATTGAAATTTATGGGAATTTTTAGCTGAGTAACTTACGTTACAGTAACTTATGTTACAAAGTTCACTTATTAGCATATTTTTATTACAATAAATAAAGAATGAAAATTCCAGTCCAGTTTAGATCAAGATATTGTAAAATAACAATTATAAGTTAAATTCACAGAAATTTAATACCAAACTCAATGATTTATATAAATATCAAACCTATTACATAAGACTCATGTTTTTAAAAGCATAATGTCCCCGTTTATTAATAAGTTTAGGTGGTTCAATTTTTCGAATCATATTTTCTTTTGTGTAATAAATTTCATCTACCAATTTTGGCCATTTCCAATACGTTCCAAAAGCAGTCATTGCTTTTACTTTACATTCGTTTCCTTCAACAGTCGTTACGATTCCAGGATACAATTTATTTTCGTAACTAACTGCATACCAGTCACCAATATTTATTTCACTTTCTTCCAGTTCTTTGAAATCCTTCACTAAACGAAACCCCACAGTTTGTCCTTCTCGTATTCTTAAATGGTGTACTAATTTAATATTACTAATGTACGGAGCTTTAGAAAATATTTGAAATAAATTTAGCTTCTTGTATCGTATTTCAATATCATTAGGAGTGACCTCAAGGACTTTTATTTTTGATGGCAGGTCTTGCGCAGCAGCAACAAATTCATTCGCATTAGTGACAATAAATTTTCGCTTCAATACAGCATTTCGCACACTCCGTTTTATTGAACCACCTGTCCCATCCACAGGCCCTTTCCCATGGGAAGTAGCAAAATAGTTCCAAGTTATTTTTTTTCTGTGATGTTCTTCAAACACAGGCAATGCCGAAGCTACAAAGCGGTTTTTAAACTGACTACTTGGCCCATCTGACCAAATGTGCACTTTCTTTACAGAATTAGGTAATTGTTCCATTATACAGTCTACGTATGGCACCACTGTTTCTTTTGTATGATTTAAATTGTCAGAAACAAGAGCGATTGCATTATGTTTCCCGAAATACCAGGCAGATGCAGTAAAAATTGAAATTTGTTTTTGTCGCCAGTGTGCGCTTTGCACCTCGTCCTGATACGCGCATGTATAATTCTCTGCAAAATCCACTTGTAAAATTGCAATTTCAGAAATAAAGGATGGTGATAGAGCAGCTTTAATTTGCTGTCTGTAAGCAAGAGCCTGTTCGCGTTTGATATGTACATGTGTTAAAAAATGTGGCATGATTTTTTTCAGATAATTTCCTATATCATCTGAGTTTCCTTCTTCTAAAACTTTTTTAAGTTTTCCTGTATCATCGGTCTTCCAAACATACCAATTCAAGTCATTTAAAGTTTCGTTTTTGATAATTTCTGCCAGGGTATGTTCGAATTGATTCGAGCAATGTGCACATTCTCCATACCAGCACTTGTCCGTTTTCTCTGAGCATAAAAAAGAAAAGTCTGTAAGAGGTGAAACATCGTAATATTTTTTTAATGCTTCAGTAACCAACCTAAAATTTTCATGATACTGGCAGAGACATACATTTCTTGGAAGTTTACTGCTGAGTAAGACATGCTTCGGGCGAAGGTCAAAAAATTTGCTCTTTCCGATCTTGCAGTCAGGATGTTCTTCTACAAATAGTTGGTGCATTTCTCGAATGGAAAGAATAAGGTGTCTTGCTTGCACTTTTGATTTAGTTCCATTATCATTTCTGATTATTACAACATCTTTTACTCCTGGTGCTTGTCTTGACATTTCTTCCCTCTCGTAAAATTTTTTAACTTTTTTTACTATATCAATATTTATAGACTTCCTTCCATTTCTTATAGCAGTATTATTTTCTTCCTCATTTTCCACTGCTACGAATTTCTCATACAATTTAGAGACAACCATCTTTTTTTTCCTTGGAGAATTGGGTAATGCACGATTTGCTTTAGAAGTAGCTTTACCGAGAGAGCTCCTAGTTTTATATGCTGTGGTGGAATTAAGCGTGCATGTCTCAGTAGTAGATTGCTCTTTGATTTTACGCATTTTTTCTCTAAATTTTACTACTCTGAGCCTACACTCGTTTCTTATTTTATTCTGTATTTTTCTTTGTTGTGTTAAAGGAAGTTTTTCAATTTCTTTTTTCTTCTTCATTCTTGATTGTTTAACATATTTTCTCATCTTTTTCTTATACTCTTCATATTTTCCATCTTTCTTTAGCTTATCCCTCCTACGACGCATTTTTTCTGCAGCGGTCAGTGCCATTTTTAATAGAGCATACAAAATATTTCGTCTGAAAGAAATAGATTTTTTAGATTTGTGTTTTACGAAATACATTTGATAACTTAAATTAGAATAGTAGCCACTTTTGAATACTTCATAGACATCACATCCTATGTACTGAATGCAAGGATATTTTTTTAGTGAATTAACATCTTAAAAGCCTAAAAGAATGATGTAATTTAGAAGAGACGTGTATGTAAGCTTATTAGCAAACAAAGACATTTTAAGAAATATGATTAATTTAATATAATAAAGTAAATACATAACGATAAAAGAAGGTTCGAATAAATTACTCCTACTAACCACATAAGTTTATTCCACAATGTACTTTATTTCTAAACGCAAGCATTTAAATTTTATTTGGGTAACTTACGTTACGTGCATATGCCAGTAACTTACGTTACGCATTTTGACTGTGGCACAAAGAATAAAATTAACAGTATTTGAAAGAAAACTATCATTATTTATTTGATACACACTTATAAGATAGAAAATATAACATTACTAATATTGTATTGCTCTTTCTTTATTCACATAAAAAACATTAACATGTTTTTGGTAACTTACGCTACATAGCATAGTGCTTTTTTTAAATATACATAAATCACTTAATTTAGGTAACAACACTTACTTCAGCAATTCAGAATATTAATTTAAAGTGTAATAATCATTAATATTTCATTGCAACAGTTATCTAAAGAAAAAAAGTGAAACTTACCGACGTTGAAAGTTTGACCATTTGCTTCACCAAGAATAAAACATTCTAATGCCAACTTCAAAGTGCTGCCAAAACTAAAAAACTAGGTTCTAGACGGAAACTTATTTTGCATAAGACACTTTCAACCCTTTTAAATCGAAAAATATGCAAATTAATCACACTAGTTTAATTTAATTTTTTCAACGATTTTCCACACTTTCATGGAATTGCCCTTCTTTCTGGGGAAAATTATTTTTTTAACTAGTTATTGAAATACTAGTGAAAATTCTCTTGGGACTCAAATTGGCACTTCTCTAAATATTAGCTCTTATACTATGAACATAAATAAGTAGCATTTCAGAAAGGGAAAATAAATAGAAGTTTTCTTTTACCTGAATACTCATCTGTAATACTAAAAACAGGAACCCTTTTATAGGTTCTAGAAAAAGCCAAGCTGATACATACTTTCAACAAAAGTGTAGATGAAACTGTGGGTTGGATCTATGAAAAAGATATAGCACATTCTTCAGAAGATTATGGTCACGACTTGGAAAGTATAAAAACACTACTTGGACATCATGAAACATTAGAAGTGAGTATTTTTCTTGAGTAATTAACTTTCACTTTCAATCTGCCTTCAATTGTCCATTTTAATAATTCTATTAATAAAGTAAGGAATACCATAAAATCCGAAAAGTAACCCCTCCATCCATTATATACCCCACTTTTTTGCCAAAAGTAAAATTAAATATACCTCCCTTTTCTCCCCCCCTTTTTCATTTGTCCCACCCTCAAAAAAATAATAAATAAAAAATAAAGGCAAACATTTTCGGCTCTGCTTAGTGGACATTTTTTAAATTTTATTTTCTCCTTAATGTGCAGGTTTTCGTTTCTAATAAAGGAAAAGAAAAGCAAAGCCATATGGTTTTTAAAAAAATCTAGCAAAAAATGGTTTCATCTATTTATTCCCTCAACTTTGTCTAGATGCCTTTTGATGCAAGGGCACATTTTCTTTTTGTTCATATGAGTTACAAAAGAAATTTGTACGGTTGTACTTTTTAAAAATGTTTTTGGAGTGAACATTTTCACTTAAACTTGTAAAACATGAACTTATCATCAATGCGACGCCATTTTGGAAACGCATTGTTTAAAAACTAGCGCACAGAAGTAAAAAATAACCAGTTTTAATCGAAAAGTTAAGTGAATAAATAAATTTAGGAATCATAGATGTGTATAATTTATTTAGTAGCATACATAGACTTAGATGTGCCCTCCTCCTCCAAGATTTGTAAGTGCGTCCCCAAAATTAGTTTCTATTATCTATTAAAAACCATTTTTCAGTGTAACTCTGTGCTGTTTTTCTAGATCGTGTGCCATCAAACTTTGTACGCCCCCCACCCCTTCGGGGGCTGCAGGGGTGCTTTTTACCCCACTGAATTGACTAAATTGTGTAAGAGTTTTGCACAGAGCATTTTCGAGATGGCAATTTTTGTAATGAATTTGCTGTCGCAATTGCAATTTTTGCTGCTAATTTGGAGAAAGAACACTAAAATTTTACTTTTTTTTTTCTTGTAATCCTAATATGTTAATGCATTCAGTGTATGATGAATTTCAAGAACTATATTATAGGTGTTTCACCAACGTAAAACGCTAAATTCTTAAATGTACCATTACATTAAGTTCAACTTAGTGCATCATATGATTTTTGTCATATTTGGAAGAGGCAAATTAGATGCCATAAGAGAAATCAAGTAAACAATGGAATTATAGAAATCTTATTCTGACTGACCCAACAGAAAGACTGCTCAGTACTAAATTAGTGCCCACTTTTACCGTTCCATGAGAGGCCATGAAGAGAGACCTCCCCTAATTGCTGGGGGTGGGCAGCACTTAAAATTAATAGTGTACAACTGAGGGCTAGCACTCCCATCAACCTTAAAAACTAGCCAGTTCAAGTGAGTAGAGTCGGTACCACAGAATTCCGACAGATGAGCATCATCTATGCATTGAAAATAAATACCAGCTCCAGAGCAATGATTTTAAGGCATGTATCAAAAACCTCAAAGATGGGATGCAGCAAAGGAGAGTGGCAAAATTTTCATGTTCAACAGAAACACTTTAATGTACCTTTTTTCTTAAAAACTGAAAAATAATTATTCTCATAGGTAACTCAAGAATAGTGTTCACTAACACTGAAAGTAAATCTACTATTACCTATGGCAACTTCCAAGCTTTTTTAAATATCATTAGAGTCAACAAAGCTCAGGCTAAATTATCAAACTCTAATCCTTACCAATTTCTGATTGTTTTATAGTACCGTAAAGTCGGGTACTTGGACCCACAAGGAGGTTACTTGAGCCCACAGTAAAATGATAAAATCTGGGTTTGGTACTAGCATTAGAGACTGCAGAGTGCTTCTACCTAGAGGAGAAACGAGGAACTACGTGCAAGTCTTCAACTAATAAGTACCAAACCTAGATTTTATCATTTTACTGTAATGGGCTCAAGTAACCCCCTAGGGTCCAAGTAACTCGACTTTACGGTAGTGTTTTCAATTTTTTAGCAATAAAGTAAAAACTTTCAAATGGAAGCATAGTTAGCCTAAAAATATGGTTTAAATTAAAAATACTTTAAATACAACCTTTAATTTTATTCTTATTTTTACCAATAAAGCACTTCTGTTTTCTGTAGAAGCATTAAACTTTAATCTATAGTAACCCTATTTAGAGGAAATGTGTGAGCTTTTTCTACTAATAGCTCTAAGCTAAAAAGAAAAGCACAAAAATTAATACTAATATTAGATGACATGCTTAGAGTTTTATAATGAATTCTAATGGTAGAAATTCAGTTGATTTAGGCAATACTTTTTATTTAGAAATTTCAACTTTGTAATTTATTCTTGCAGTAGAATACTTTGTCTGTAAAGTAACCTTCTAGCACTTCATTATCCATTTATAAATCGGTACTTTCATTTTAGTTTATTTTCATTCATACATTTCTTAGTAGATGAAATTTGACTGGGTTTATAAGGGGTAAAGAATATATCTGTGACTTGGTTCTAAAAGGGCCAATGTCAATTTTTTCACATTCTCTGTTATTTACATCAAAAGTTTCCAATTTAGTAAAACTCTAATTCTACAAAGGCCAATGTCTAATATCAAACTGAAATTGGTTATATTTCCATTATAATGTCAGCCAATGTCATATACACACAATGTGATAATATTTACATAAAATAGTAACAGGTTAAAAAATTTCATATGATAAAATAATTTTTCTTCACACTAACAATAAACAAATACCAAAAAATAATAATGAGAATCTTAATATAAGAAAGTTATAGCATTCTAAAAAATCTCAAATATCTTTCATCGCCTTTTTCTCGAAACTAACATTTTTGACTTAGGCCCTTTTAGAACCAAGCCACAGATATGAATCTTAATAGCATCCAATAGGAAACGATACTATATTTCAATTTTTCTGACATCATATCAATTTGACTACGTGCTTTTAGTTAAAAAATGTAAAACATAAAAATCAATCAACCTTTTTAGGGTGATCTGAAGGCTATTGAAGAACAAGTACAAGCATTGGAGCAAGAAATGGAGACACTGTCGTCTCAATTTCCAGATGATAAAGAAGCACTACAAGATAAGTTCAATATTGTGACTTATTCTTGGAAGAAATGCAAAGAAAAAGCATCAATAAGAAGAGAGAAACTTCTTCAGGCAGAGCAACTGCAGTCATACTTTGATGAAGCAAGGGATTTTCAGTAAGTTGTTTATATTCTTTAAAATTATGCTGGTTTCTGATTATCACAAGTTTTAGGTGCGTTTCAAAATGTCAGTTTATGTTGAGTATCTTAGAAAGTGTATTCATACAGTCATCATACAGTGTATTCATATCAGCACAAAAAGTACCTTTAAGAAAAGGAAGTGTACCAGTTAATTTATAGAAGTAAAATATTTAATGTATTGAGGAAAAGACTTCTTTTAATATGGCTGCATTGGCTACTAACGATTTGCAGACCTAGTGCATTCCCCGAGACTGGCACCCAGTATTTTATGTGGTACGGCTATCGGCAGAATGCCATAACCACAAGAAATTCGACGCACAGTTTCCCCACTAGATAGAATCACCTGGGCTCTATTTGATACGAAACTCCACCAGATTTTTAATTTTGCCAGAAGATACTCAATGCCAAACGAGTACTCGACTAATCCTTACATGTGGCATAACCATACAACATGGACGCTGTCGATTTTTTGCACCTTGAAAATCCACCAACTGGAGTTGGGTTTGATCCTGCTCTTTAGGCCGTGAGAAGCCAGCCTCTTAACCACTACACCACTCTGTTGGCAATAAGGAAAAATACGAAATTATGTGGAAACTATTTTGATGTGTGATTTTTTCAAAAAACATCAATGCATATTTAGTGGCATAAGTTTTGCCGAATCGTGATATGAATTAAGAACTTGTCTAAATGAAGTAAATGCTTTACATGAACATTAGTTTTTGCAGTTCAAAAGTATTTTAATTTCAATAAGTGTCTCTTTGCAAAAGCATCAAGCATATTAGAAGAGGGATGCCTCTCTTAATGCTACCTGAAATTTTGTAACACCAATTTGTAGAAATTTGTGACTTCATTTAATTTAAAAAAAAAAAATAGATTAATATTTTATTTTCGAAAGCTATTAGGAGTTAGATATTTGGTTTTATATTAGAACAGGAAATAATATTAAAACCAATGACTCTAGAGTTTTTTTTTTTTTTTTTTAATCTCAACACCCCTTTTCCTGTGCTGCTGGCATACATTCAATTTTTTTGATCTAAAAATCTTCTTCAATTTTACTTGAAAATTTACATATAGTATCACATTTTTAGCATTATTTTTGTTTTCACAAACACTTTTGTGGTTCCAAGTTGTAAAATTGAACATCCATAAAGCTTGACTAAAAAAAGTACTGAAATTAACCCTCAGAAATGCACCTACATGCACCCATATGCAACAAGATGTGCTGTATCAAACTAGTGATTAGTTGATGGGGGGAATTTGAAACCACTAAGATTGGCTTGTTAACCAATTTTGGGAGAAGTATAAACACCAGATTTTTATGTAAATTAGTATTTTTTTTTACCTGCATTTATCAAACATTTTAATATCATTGACAGGAATTTCCTTACTAATAAAATATATTGTTGAATTTTTCATACCTTAAACTGTGAGTATTGTCTTTGTTACATTGGACAAAATTTATCTTTCAATTCATATAAGAGTTTGAAAGAGTTTAAAACTTCTAAACAATTAAATTGAAAAATTTTCCACCAGTTACTTGAACTGATTTTATTTACAAATTGTTGAGCTTCTGTACATGATAGACAATTTTTCAGCCAACATTTTCAGTTGAACATAAGTACTTTTTTTCAAATACTACTAATATATAATTATTGTAAAATGCAGATAAATCTAATAGTTAGATAACAAAGTTAATCTTGATGCTATTTATATGTGTATGGGTAAGTTGAAGGTAATATGAATAATGGAAATTTCTTTTTATTTTCTTTTTTAATTTGTAGAGCTTGATATATCAGTTCTGTTCTTGTACCAACAAAGTACCACTTAAGTATACAATACTTAAATGAACTTGAAGAATTATGATGCTTAAAATTTAAAGATGTAAATTAAATTTAACAATTAAAAAGATCATGAAACATCTAGTTGAAGCACCTTGACTTTGTAGCTGCATATTAGCTTTGGTAGGAATTCCGAACTAATATTGTCTTGAATTTAAATCTTTTATTTCATGAAACATTGATAAATATAGGGTAACAAGAAATTCCACACAAGATTGTCCCACCATTTGTTCAGAGTGAATGTTTTTTTTTACAAGGCAAAATTTTATGAAAAATCATGTACCAAAGACATAAAAACTCATTTTTGTTGATTATTCCATTTTGAAACAAAACTCATTTATATTTACCTTTACTTTGTAGTGACGAACTCTTTTTTATTTGATTTTTTTTCATGAAAACAAACTTACTGTAACTGCATTTTGCTTTTAGTGCTTGGACTCAAGAAATGTCTGCATTGATTACTAACAGTGAGATGCCTGATGATGTTCCAGATTGTGAGAATCTCATAGCACAGCTTGACGGCTATAAAACAGAAATTGACGCCCAGACTCGCTCTTTCCGACATTTTGAAATCCGTGGAGAAGACATTATTGATAAAGGACATTTTATGGCGGATGATATTCGAGCAAAAATCAACTCATCAAAGTCTTCTTTAGAGGAACTCCAACAAATCTGGGAAGAAAGGAGAAAACTATATGAGCAGTGTTTAGACCTTCAGGTTAGAAACATAACCAAGCAATCCTTTTATTATAAAATGCCTGACATAAATTATTATCTATCAAAAATCTATAATATAAAAAGCACAATTCATGAGACAAAGAGCATTGTAGCACAGGACACCATCAAGATCTGTGCAGCTATTATCTTTTTGATATGTAAATTTGAAAATTGATCTCACCACTAATCAGAGCCCTAGTTTAATAAAATGACTTTTGCTCTCACATGATTGTGGCGTACACTACTAGTTTGTTTGCATAGAATATACTCTAAGCACTGAAAATGCTTGCTACTGAGCTGAATTAATAAATGCTCACTTATGTTCTATCCTGTTTAGTCGATCATCAGCACTCATAGTCTCTGTGTTGATTTAATTTAGAGATACTATTACATACTCTTGCATATCTTGTTAAGATCAGGAGAGTTTCAAAAGAGCTCGATAACAAATCACCTTGGCAACATTGCTTCCTTTGCTCCTCCAGATAATACTTTTTCAAAGTTTGAAAAAAAAAAATAGATTTTTCTTAAACTGTAGTTATTATGAGTTTTTTCTTTTTTTAAATGTCAAGTGTGTCTATCATAAAATTATATTTAATGAAAGTTTAAAAATAAAACTTTTTTCAACCTTTTGCTCTAACTCTGAATTGAAATTTCTTTGCATTTTGTGGGAGAACAAAATGTATTAAACATATTGCTTAAATTAAGCACTTCACGGGATAATACCTCTTTGATAGTATCCAAAACTAAAAGAGCATCTACTTTGTTGCTACTGTAATGTCAAGCCTGTGAGATAAAAAAAACTTATTGAATGCACAGAAATGGTGCTATGAAAAAGGCAATATTGGTTTCATATTTTATTGCTTTTACTTTTGTTATATTCTACTGCTGTGCTTTCTGTATAATTATCATTATAAATTAGTTGGATTTAATGACATCAATTTGTTTCCTTCTAATTTTCATTATGAAGTCCAGGTCATCATCTTTGATTTGGACTTTTCTGTAGACATGCTGTAAATAGTTACTGATTTACTGTTGGATTTTATTCAAAGTTAAATGAAACTTGTATAAGTTTTTTATTTCTTTATTTTTAGTTGTTTAAGAAAAAATTGAAAGAGTTGGAAGCATGGTTACAAAGTAAGGAACATAATCTGGTACAAGAAGATGGAGAATCAATTGAAGAAGTTGAATACCTTCTGAGAAAACATGACCAATTTGAAAAAATGATACAATTGTATGAAAGCAAGTTTGAAGAGCTCATAGAAGCAACTAAGGTGCATTGTTTATTCTATACTTCCTTACATGATTTTATAACTCATTGTTGCTCATTTTTTAGCTTTTTTTTTTTTTTTCAAATTCCATTTTTTTCCCCTTAAAATGTGCAAGAATATTGATGTATGCTGAAAAAGAAATACTGAAATAGCAATTTCTGTTAACTGATTTAGGCTATAATAAATCAAAAATTCTTCAAAAGTGCAATAACGTACAATATGACTTTGATTGAATTTTTTTTAGTAGTATAAATTTGACTCATCAAGAAAGAGCCAGAAAAAGTAATTTCTAAAAAAATGATTCACAACTATAAAGGAATACTAATAGGGTTATAAGAGACAAATGGGTATTGTACACATAAAAATAATTCGAGAGTTCTGGAAATATCAATTTTTGCCCACAAGTCCACAGGTTACTGTTATACTTGTCCACTTAAACAACATTGTCATTATTACTTTCATTGTCACTCAAACCTGAAATAAAACTTGAACTGTTGAACTAATTCTAAAATTAGTAGAAGGGCCTTAATGTCTTGGTCAATCAGAAACATCGTTCTCCCTTTCACTGGGGATATCAAAAAATGTGTCTGCTTATAAATCATTCACTATTTCTTCTTCTTCAAGCATTGATATTTTGAACTATAAATTTTGATGAGTGTTAGCAAATTTGGGGCAAAGTGGTGAAATATATACTTTGTTTTTAGTGCCACCAATCTGGTAATATTTTAAATGTGTGTACTAACTCATGTAGTCTTAGTCAGGCAAAAGTTATGTCTGAAGAGCAAAGCATGTGACAATACAAGCAATTTTCAAAAACTAATTCATTTGTCATATTTTATTATTAGTCAAAATTTATTTTCTTTTTAAATTAAAAATGATAAAGTTCTTGTTATTAACATTTTAAATATTAATTGGAACCCTAATATTTGGTGAAATACTTATTTAACATAAAGCTTATTTTTATTTTAAATGTTTACCATTGGTCACATGCATATGGGGCAAAATGAAATAGCTCATTTCAATCATTTATTCAATCACTTACACATTCACATATTCATTTATTCATTTACAATTATTTTAATATTTCACTTATTTATTCATTTATTTACTTATGTTCCAATTCATTTACTATTTTGTTCACTCATTTCTTTTTTCTCATATAGTTATAAATTAATTTATTCATTTTTTTCGTTCATTGCTTTGTTATTCGTTTATTTATTCGTTCATTCAATCAAAAATATTGTTAATAATCAAGTACAAAATATTTCATTAGAGAAATACTTCATTTTCCACTTTGCTCCATGAAAAAAAAAAATATTTTTTGAAGGTAGAAATTAACTGCCCAAACTAATGTTCTAATGCAATTTTTATTATGAAATACATTGTTTTTTATTTATGTACTGTAATTTTCAAAGCAAATTATTGATTTATTCAATTTTGCAAAAGGGAAGTTATCTTAACACTTTACAGCGCACTTTTCCCATTATAAAAGGAAAACAATAAGTTTATTTTTGCTCATATTGTAAGTTTATTATTGCTACATATGCAATTTGGTTTTCTGTCCGATAGAAATGATTATTAATGCATTCTATGAGGCATTTCGCTTGTTAAATGAAGAGTAAACTTTTGTTCAAATCCTTTCACAGTGATTACTTTTTCACTGTATTATATCAAAATATTTCATCATGCCCATTGTAGAAGTAAACCATGTAATGTAATCATACCCAGTTGACAGGTTAGTAAGGTTTATAATTACACACAGTCCATGAAAGGAAGAAGTGAAGGATAAACAGCTAGAGTAATGTAACGTTAATTCAGTCAGTTAATGGCTCTACTTGTATTAAACTATGTAGAACAGCATACTTCATCACTAATAAGCTAACATTACAGTTTGAATTTTTATGTTTTGTGCTTGTGAGAACTATGCTCGATTTGCTACAAAAACGCTATGATTTACAGCTAGAGCAAGAAGTTTCGCATAGAAGAAATGAAGAGCAAAAAGCAAAGCTTGAACAAGATAAATTGTTGGAGCAGCAGAAGCTAGACGATATCAAAAGAAAGGAAGAAGATAAGCTGTTACAGGTAAGCTCAATATGCACCAGAAATGCTTTGTACCAGAATTTTTGCATAATTTAGGTTGCATTCACCATTTATGGTCAAAAGGTATTTAAAACATTTTAAAACATGAAAGAAATAAAGCTTATGGAAAAAGTTACATGATCAAAGTTCAGTTAACTATATTATCTCTGCTGTAAGCAGTATATTCATATTTTCCTAAGGCTCGTAAACGCTTATTTTAAGCTAATGAATCTGTAATAATTGTACAAAAGTATTTTGAAAATAAATGCAACGCAAACGAAAATATATTTCAATATAATTCAATATATTATGTGACAAAACTTTTATTTTGCTATTTATCAACAGCGAATGATAAAAGCTTTCTCTTAAACAAGAAATGTGTTCAAGGACTAGGAGGCTAATTTTTCATATTCGAACAGCAAATTTTTAAAACCACATAAATTCCTCTCTCAACTGGCTTAGATTGCAAATAATTTCGAATTATGTTTTATCTCTTTAAATTCTTTTAATACTTCATTTTTCTTTCTTGATAAATCTTAATGAAATTATACTTTAATATGCTAAAAGAAAAGTTGCAGTTATGCAGTGGTGTATGATATTTGTTCTTTATACAAAGTGCCAATCAATACAATAAATAAACCTTTTTTTCTATAAAATAGCTTTATAATTATGCACGTTGTGCTTTATATTGTATAGTAATGAGGAAATATACAGAATTATCATGAACTAAAAGCGGATGCTAAAAGATTGCTACACAGTGCAGCAAAATGCTACCTCATGCATACCACTTGCATCGAAACAAAAGAAAAAATAAGTTGCAACTACACTCTTTTTAACAAGAAAGATCCCAATGTTAACAATTTTGAATATTTAAAACGAAAGTTAAATAAAAACCAGTTTATTTTTTTATTTTTACATAAAAAAAACAGTTCCTGATTTCAGGTATTCTGGAGTCTGATATTAAGGTCCTATACTGTAGTTGACCCCTTCTGGTAAAATTGTTTATTACTTTCATGGAATAAGTATGACCAGCAGAAGATGGAAAATACCCATTCAAATGAAGGTTCATATGGCATTTCAAGCGTCTGAACAAACACTATCAACAATTACTTTAGATTTTTGGACGTTGACAGTTTTGAGAGGATTGAATGGTGATTTTAATAAATAAATACATATTTAGCCAAAAATGGCATTTAGTAAATAATTTTCTAGTTGCTCAAATGCCAGAATGCGAAAGGGTATGAATTGTTTAAAAAACAATTGAACAAAAAGATTTTGTGATGTAGAGACGTGATGAATTGGTAGATGCATTGCAATATGATGTTACACCTTCAAAATGTCTATTTACATGGAAAATCTGGAAGACGCAGGAAAATTCTCAAGGAAGATGTATATAATTGTTTCTGGGTAAAAAGTAAAAATGAAATGTTGCTTTTACTTTTTTTGACTAGAGAATTTTTGCAATATTTTTATTCCAGGTAAGCAATTTTCCTCACTAATTCTCAAGGAGAGGGGTAAGTCCTTCAGTTGAGACAAGCCATTCAAGGCTGGAAACATTTAATGTGCTTATAAATAGTTTAATAGAAAGGCCAAAATGTGGTGATGTTTAGCAAAAGTTTTTAGCGATTTTGAAGTAAAATAAATCAGCAATCATGTATTATGTCTTTTTCAGGCAAAAAAAGTATTTTTTCTTGTTCCAAATCATAACACAGATGCAAGTCTTGTTTGCATCTCTGCTGTGCTTTTCGTCACTAACATAAACAAAATTAAATTGAATTATTTGTGTAATCTGATCAATGTACTAAAAGATTGCACACTTATTTTTTTAATTCACTTTTTATATGAATGTGTTTCTAATATGTTTTGCTTAAATAGCCATTAAAGGAAGTCCCCCCCCCCCCAATTTATTAATTGTATACAAAAATTAATCTGTTTTAAAGAGGCATATTTTTAATTCAAATAAAAAGTTTTTTTTTTCTTAAGTTGCAGTTGCTCCCTCAATATTCATTTGAAGTAATCTCTGTTAATACATTATTACCATCAAACTAAATCCAACTGAAACTTTATTTTTTCCTCTATTAGCAAATTTATTAAGATAAACCCCCATGTGTGGGGAGGTTTGACCTGGTTTGGACATTTGTAATAAAAAACTTAATATATAATTTTTAAAAAACTACATTTTCTAACGATTAGACAAAAATTAAAAAAGGTATTTGTAAAGAGTGGCTCAAACTTCCCTAGTTTCCCTTACTGTTTTCACTGTCTTTCTTTTTGATAATATGCAAAGAGGAGGCATAATAACTATTAGCATGTATAGCTTGAATGTTAGAATTCCATTTGGGTACACTGATAAAAGTACTGCCTGCGATTGGCACTTTTCAGCAGTGAAACGTTGTAGCATCAGCAGCACCTTGAAAGGAGTCAACATTGCAACTGTAACTGGGGAGAAAAACTGGCACCTTTAACCCAATGAGCGTCGGGGGTAAAAGATGACACCATATAGGCGAGAACACTGTCACCCTCACTGTTCACTATTGCAGATCCTCTGCTCACCCCCTGTGCTGCTTGCTTTTTTGTTTATAATTGTATTTAGCTTTATATATTGTTTTTATTCACGAAGTCTTGGTACTTTTTTCTGATTGAATTCAGATTTGAAAACTATTGAAACTTGTAATTCCAGGCATTTAGACACAGTTCACCTCTTTTCAATGCAGTTTATACATAAGTGTTCCTGATTTCAATTTGTCTGGCAATTATCTGTCTTTTCTAACTTTTGATTCTCAGTAACTTTAATGTGTTATTGACATTTATCACAGCATTATTTCTATTGAACATGAAAAAGGGAGATATTTATAGATCACTTTCAAGAACAGTCAAAAATATTCAGTTTTATTACAGTTCTGGAAGAATCAAATTGTTTCATAAATATATTAATATGTATATATATATATATATATATATATATATATATATATATATATATATATATATATATATATATATATATATATAAATGTTTGAATGTATTTATAGAATAGAACATAAGTAATCTAAAAGCGGTGCAGAAGTTTGCATTCAGTATTAATAACGCCAATGAGATATTAATGTAAATACAAAATGCAGATGTCATTCAAATATATATATATGCATGTAATAAATAAAAGAACGAGAGCAACACAAACAGACAGAGATTTATTTTTCAAACTTTTCTTCTTCCATCTGCTGTGATGTCTTTGCAGCACCGCATTACCTGAGACATTTTTAATTCAATTAAGTCAGCTTAATTTTGAAACACTAAATATGTTAGGAAGGAAATAAAACTAAAATTAACTGTACTTATGTGGGAATTTCAAGATTGACTTGAGAAATGTAGATTTATTCCTCTTTGGTAATGAATTCAATATGAAAACATGGCACCAAGCTCTATTTTGTTGCTTACTTTCTGATCATATCCCGCATTATGGTGATCGAAAGTACATCAGAGCAATCAGCACGCATGCGCACTTCGTTAAGGTGCCACTTGGCAACGTAGATAGCTATCTAGCCAATAATTCACCTTTTAGGCAAAGTTGCCTTTTTTGATATCACCTAAAAGTGAATATAGTCACAAAAATGGCGCCTTTGCTTTTAACAGTGTAGTTTTATGATTTCTGGAGACAGTCTGAGTTAGGCGAAAACAGAAGCCTCAATTCGATCCACATCATTATTTTTTGTTATTTGATTTGCTCAAAGCTGTTTTATAATGCCAGAAAAGTCATACAATAATGTTTAAGAATCATTTTAATAACATTTTTTTATTGGCAATAATACTTTTAAAATAAATTTCTGTAGAATTTAAAAACTCCATGAACATTTAGTTCAGCAGGGTCAGTTGGAGTAAAGGGTCAGAATTTTAATGTTTCAATTTTTAAGACCAACTTTTAGCAAATTAAATCATTTTCCTTTTTACCCCCTAACACAATCAGTTTAGAAACTTATAAAGTTCTACACCAACTCTATTAAACTTTTGGTCTGTAGGTCTCATGTGACCCTCTAAATCATCGAAATATAATCTGGCATCATTTGAAAAGAAAAATCAGACAAAAAGTAAAATTATGTGCTGAACAAAAAATGTACGCACAATCTTCTTAAAGCCCGCACAAGGGTGTAAAATATACATAAAAAAAATTTTGCGAATGAAAAATTAAGCTGCTTTCATTTATACAAAAGCACAGAACTTATTGAGCAAATAGAAAGTCCTAATTTATTTTCCTATTCGTTATAAATGGAAATGAATTGGGAAGTTTTAGGAGCAAAATACAAAATGTAAGTTTTGATTTTCATAGTGGCACTATTAGTATGCTACAGATGCGGTTATTTCAAGCCATGCATTGTTTCAAAATGCTCAATTTTCGAAGCGTGTTTTTAAAACATTCTTCAATTTTTCTTAAAACTTGTGATGGAATTTTTAGTTAATGCAGGTTCTTAACATCAATTACCAAAATTCGATTGGTTGCAATTTCTCATTTTTGTTAGAATTTGCGTAAGTCAATTTTTCCTCTAGTAAATTCATTAAGATCTTTTTCACACACACTCCTTCCCCTACCAACAGAATATTTGCTTAGAAAACATAAGCAATTAGAAAACATGTGAATTTTGTGCTTGATATTTTTACGATACAATAAAAATCTGACACATATTATAAGTCTACAGATTTTTAAAAAATCAAAGCAAAAACATAATGCACCTTACTAAAAATACTTAACGTATAGTTTTTTTGCAGACAATGCAATGGATTTTGCTCTCAAGTGTTTTTTTTAATTATTATTTATTTATTTGATACTGAATGCACAATAAATTTCAACCTTTCGCAAATCGCAACCTAGTAAGCCGCAAATCATAAAAAATCTTGTAAAAAACATAAAAAAACATTTAAAGTTTGAAGTAAAATCAGAACTTTTGAATGCTTCCTCAGTGGGGTATATACATTATGCCTGGAAAAAACATAACTGAAATATGAACTGAAACGATATTTTGCAAATAAAACTTTCGAGGTTCAAAATGCTTCCTAATCTTTCACATTACATAGCCAACATTTGCTTTTTTTCATAATGAATTTATTTCTTAAGTGTTTTCTCTTGTTTTAAGGAACGAAAAAGGGAAAGAGTTGAAACTGACGCAACGTCAAGGATAGATTCAGATGAAGAATTCCTTACGCCTGTGTCCGTACCTACCGAGGAACAATATTTTAAACGCATGAACAGTAAAAGATCTTTTAATGACCTTTCTTTGAGCATAAGCAGATCAACACCCCCACCTATTATTAAAAGAAAAGTATCAGCAATACCGAGAAAATTTTCTGTACCACCAACAACCGCCGAAGGTTTCTTGGACCGAAAGCAAGAACTACAAACAAGGGGCAAACGATCCACAAACAGATCATGGAAGACATACTATACTGTCCTATGCGGACAACTCTTATGTTTTTTCAAGAACCAAAATACTTTTATGGCACAAAACGCTGCGAAACCACCTGTGAATATCTTAAATGCAATTTGTACGATACCAAAAGACTACCAAAAGAAGAAGTATGTGTTTCGGGTCGAAATCTCTGATGGATCCTCATTCCTCTTTGAGGCTCCTAATGAAATCAAACGAGATGAGTGGATTAAAAAAATTTGCTACACATCGCAGTTATCACCAAGTGAGCAGCTGAAAGATTCTATTACAGATAGAGTTTCGATAGAGGATGAAACAGAGGAAACAGAAGAGGATAAAATGTATGAGTCACCATTTGAAGAATCGGAAAGGAAAACTTCAACTGAAAGTTATGACGTGCCTTCTAACCGATCATCCTTGTCGAATCAATCTAGCTATAAAACAGGTAAGTCAATAAGTATTAAGTAGAGCATTGATACAACTGATTTGTATGTATATGGGTCATGATGCTGTAAAACATTTTTTTTTTTTTTTTTTGTACATTTACTACTATCAAAACTGCATTTGGGTGTTTTCCATCGAGTATTTTTGTGAAATTTTAAGAAGTAATCACTTTAAAAATGTACTGTTTCGTAAATCTCTTTAGCTCAAACATTATTGAACTTTCTTAGATTAACTTAGATGTCTACTCTTATTTGTTCGAATAGAAAATAGTTTTCAAAATATTATGTACATTGGGGTGGAGTGAAAACGCTCGAAAAAAAAAAGTTTATCGCAATTAATTAGCCTGTATGCGGAAAAGTTGCCCCCTATAGGTGTAACCATATCTCTGAAGTTTTAGCTTCCTACGAAGTTATCTTCATCTGCCTATTTACCATAGAAAATTCTATTAAATCGTTATATTTAAGGAAGTTTAATGCCGCTCTTTGCATGTTTTCCTTGAGAAAAGAAATCAAGATCGCGTCAGGTAAAGATGATTGCATAACAAGTTCCATTACAACTCCTATAATTTGTCTTTAAATATTTAGGTGAGTTGTCTTCCAGAACTCCACAATATTGTCTTTTAATTTCAAATTTAGGCAACAAAATTCTCGATGCTAACCTTGATCTAATAAATCCGTCCAGAGCGTCGCTGCCTCATACAGCTGCTGACGTATAAGTAATTATTTTCATACAGCGCTCTACTTCTTGTGAATGCCACGGATATTTTAAAATATTATTATATCCTCAGGAATATCTAGAATCATTATCTAGTTCATCTCCTTAGAAGAAATAGACTTCGTAATCGGGTGCTTGGTAAGGTTAACTGAGTTCCAGTCAATTTAATCCATATAGTTATCTACGTTGAAATGTACAATGAATCTTTGAAGGCCCAACTTTCTCACGTGTATTCGATTATCAGACAGCATAGATAGTATAATTTTCTCCGGATTCCCAAAATAAACATTTCATTGCAGTGTTTTATCTACTACATTCTTTAGCTCTTTAGGTAGAAATCAAGATTTTTTTATTATGCTGTAAAAATGCTGACTACCATACCGACATGATGATTTAGATTTAAAATCAAACCACATGCATGCCTATTCTAATAACATATTCTGTTAATATTCTCAAGTTGTCCGATGGGCCGCAAAATTCTATTTGCTTTCGTTAGCCATCTGGCATGACTCATTTTTTCTGGAGCATTTGGTGACAAGTTGAACGGAATTTTCAGTTCACATTTCTTTGGGATACCGCTGGTCCGTACTAAGTTCATTAAAGGCAATCTCGGGCAAAGTTACTTCTATCCTTTCAAAAGTGAACTACAAGCGTACCTTCACAAGATTCTAGTTTCCCCCCGATGTTTCCACAAAACCCTTTAGGGGCTGTAATTGTTCCATCAAAATGCTTTATTAGATGACGTATCGGTAATTCATTAGTATGTAATAAGCAAATAAAGCATTGTAAAGGTCGTCCAACAGAGAGCTCAATTTGTCTTATTAAACCATTTTTAGATCCTGTATTGACCACTGTTCCGTTATACGGTTGTACCTTAGAAATGTCAGCACTTTTCTCTAAAAAACTTAATATACTAATTTTTATGCCATTTAAACTACTAGATTTGGGAGTGACATGGTCAACATTTTTAGATCCAGGCTCTAAAACTAGAGCAATATGCTCTTCTGTGATTGTTCTTTTAGCTCTCCTTTTTCCATCCTTAATTTGAATTAAAGTCTTGTCTTTTTGACTATCGAAGTACAATCCATATTCTTCTGATGAAGAGAGTTCTTCATTATTTCTTTTCAAATCAAGACAGTTTTTATTCCTTTCTTTTCTAATTTTACTACGATCGACTACTTTAGAAGAATCTTCTTTCGTAATTATTCCTATATCTTGCAAAGTAGCATTTATGAGGATTGAAGCTGACCTATCGGACACACCAGTTCTGTCACAGGTCTGTGCTACATTTGGAATTCTAGTTCTCATTTGCGAAGTTGAAGGAGAATCTTGACTTATAACTGTGCTTTTTGTTTTAAGTTGTTCATAGGCAGAAATCGTTTCTTCATTTTCGTGAGAAGAATTAGAAAAATTCAAAATATGCCCTGTATTAGAAGTAGAAAGTCTACCTTTTGTTTCCACAATATCTTGCAGTTGAGTATTTTTAGCTCTTTCAGCTGCTCTGTCATTCCGTTTTAATCACTTTTCAATCATTTTGCTTGCTTTTGTATCAACATTTCCAATTATCATTTTACCTAGTGTTCTTTGATCCGTTAAAAATGCCCTTTCATCTATAGGAACTTTAATTTTGCAAGAACAGAGAACAAAATCCTTGCATTTTCGCAATGAAATATCAAAAAGATTTTGCTCAACTGATTCTCTAAAAGACAACCTTTTTGAAAAAAAAAAGTACATCTTTTTGTTTTAAATTCGTTTTAACATTACGATATTTCGTATAGTATTATCTTACCTTAGATTATATTTGTTGATCGATATAGAAGGAAATGAACTTTTCCCCCATAAAGCATTTAAGATCATTCCGTACACGGGAACACACATTTATATAAGCAGGTTCCTTTTGATTTGTTTATAAAAATTATAGGCGTATATATAAATTATGTCTTATAACACCCGAATACGTATGTAGAATATTATGTTTGAAGATTTCAGGAGTTCCAAACAATGGACTTCAGTCTTGTGATCGAGTCTTGGGCATTTTGAAATGCCCTAAGTAACGTGTGATAACTACATAGAAGTACTCACGTGGACGGGAAAAAATGGCTTACACGTAAAATAAACTAAAAAGAACGTTCTAACGATAGGAGTTCAGCTAACTCGAAGAAAAAAACCGCAATTGATAGTAGCAAAATAAGTGAACGTAAACATTGGGCTGCCAGGAAGAGCACGTGCGGTGCGCAAGCGCTATGTACAGTTGTACACTTAAAGATCATCCTACAATTGCCAAGGTCATTTACTTATTAACTGACTATTTATTTCAAATAATAAAGTTTAATGCCGATCATTCGTAACTTCAAATGAGAGATGTTATACTTTTATCATTTCGTTTTTGCCATATAGGTGAGAAATTAAGCAAAATACTTAAAATTCAAGGCCAGATAGGCAGATAAAGATATTATTTTATTTTGCTAAAATTTTGCACAATAAATAAGCTTCATAAGGGGCAACTTTTCCGCACCCAGGCTAAACTTATTTTGCACTTTTATTTTTTCACTCCACCCTATTTGTACATTTAACTAGACATAAAGTACTCATAAGAGCGATTCCATACCAACTCACCGAAAAAGGAAAAAAGTTGGTTGCACGACCGACTCGGATTTTTTTTAATTTGGTACACAGATTGATGGTATAGAGGTATGAAAAAGCCCAAAAGGAAAGTTACCTGCTCCACTTATTTCCCGAGATACGGGTCCTCGAAGTTTGTCCGGACCTTCAAAATATCAAAAAAAATGATGTTTTTTAATAATTTTTTCTTAAAATTTCTACTCATGCAATATGAAAGTGTTTGATATCTACGAAAACTAGCTACTCCTGGCATTCAGAAAAAAATATGGCAATGTTTATAACGAAAAATGTTAAGGTACAGCACTCTTAGAAGTTGCCATCACAAAAATTTGATTTTCCCGATTTTACTAAAATTGAGGAATTCATTCCAAAAAAAGGAAGACATAACCAAAGGTTTACTCACTTTCTGGTAGTATACAGATGTTTACTATAAATGGTTACACAATGCATAACTTGGATTTCTCACTCCTTCATGGAAATATTTTAGCTTAAAGATAAGCCATAAGGCAAAAAATGCGTTTTTGGCCATCTTGGCAGCCATTTTTCTCATAAAGGGGGAGCAGTAGAAACTTTAATTTTTTTTTTAAACAAGCCACTGATATGTTAGCTATTCACAGGAAAAGAGTTTACTTTTGGTTATTTCTCCCGTTAAGAGATATCGTGCTGACAGTATATGCATGTTTTTCGCGATGACCATATGCTTTTGTTCCCCCTCTCATGGACTTAAAATTAATTAAACCAAAAAATAATGATATATTTATTAATAGCTGTATTATCTACCCAATATGTCATGAAGTTTAATTTATTAGATCATTGAACAATAAATTAGATAATTGAGGAAAACAAGAAATAGTATTTCTCTGATGCCTGAGCATTATGCATTCATAATTATAAAGCACTAAATACTTTCTTGAGAAATTAATTAACATAAAGGAGCTCTAAATATTTATATTATAAGCAATACCCAATCTTATGATTGGGATACTCCTGTTTTTAATTGAAGAATTTCTTAAATATCACATGAATATCACTAAAATAAATGAGATCTTTTCGTTTGATGTAGGATATTTTATGACAAATTTCGTTTGATGGGCTACTAACTGAGCAGAGCATGCCCTAAGAGCTATTATTTTCAGCATCGAATTCCATTTTATACCTTATTAACAGTTAAATATTTACAAAATAATTAAATAACTAATTTAATGTAAAGCCATGCTTGAAGAATTAAAATTAGTGCAACTAATTTATTCCCATACTGATCTTTACAAAATTGACATGCATTGAGCACTGATAAGAACTGACAAGAAAAAGTTTACTCACTAAAATATTAGTTCACAGATACTATAAAGTATACATTCTATTTTCTACAAAATAATACTGCAACAAAGAACAAGGGTATCCTCCTGTTTATGTCCATCAATCAGGAACATCCAATACCAAGATTGGGTATTGCCTATGAGATAAATATTCGAAGCTCCTTTATTTTAATTGATTTTTCAAGAAATTCTTTAGTACCTACCCCTTTATACCCTTGTTCTTTGTTGCAGTATTATTTTGTAGAAAATAGAATGTACGCTTTATAGTATCTGTAAACTAGTATTTTAGTGAGTAAACTTATTCTTGTCAGTTCTTATCAGTGCTCAACACATGTCACTTTTATAAAGATCAGTATGGGAATAAATTAGTTGCACTAATTTTAATTCTTCAAGCGTGTCTTTATATTAAATTATTTATTTAATTATTTTGTAAATATTTAACTGTTAATAAGGTAAAATGGAATTCGATGCTGAAATTAATAGCTCTTTATCACCATGCTCAGTTAGTAGCCCATCAAATGAAATTTGTCATGAAATATCCTACATCAAACGAAAAGACCTCATTTATTTTCCTGATATTCATGTGATATTCAAGAAATTCTTCAATTAAAAACAGGAGTATCCCAATCGCAAGATTGGGTATTGCTTATAATATAAATATTTAGAGCTCCTTTATGTTAATTAATTTCTCAAGAAAGTATTTAGTGCTTTATAATTATGAATGCATAATGCTCAGGCATCAGAGAAATACTATTTCCTGTTTTCATCAATTATCTAATTTATTGTTCAATGATTTAATAAATTTAACTTCATGACATATTGGGTAGATAATACAGCTATTAATAAATATATCATTATTTTTTGATTTAATTAATTTTAAGTCAATGAGAGGGGGAACAAAAGCATATGGTCGTCGCGAAAAACATGCATATACTGTCAGCAGGATATCTCTTAATGGGAGAAATAACCAAAAGTAAACTCCCCCTTTATGAGTGCTCCCCCTTTATGAGAAAAATGGCTGCCAAGATGGCCAAAAACGCATTTTTTGCCTTATGGCTCATCTTTAAGCTAAAATATTTCCAAGAAGGAGTGAGAAACCCAAAAAATTTATTGCGTAGCAATTTACAGGGAGGACGTGTACACTACCAGAAAGTGAGAAAACCTTTGGTTTTGTTTGCCTTTTTTTGTAATAAATGCCTCAATTTTAGCAAAATCTGCAAAATAAAGTTTTTGTGGTGACAACTTCAAAGAGCCCTGTACCTTGGCAATTTTCACTATGAACGTTCTAGTATTTTTTTTTCGGAATGCCTGGAGTAACTAGTTTCCATAGATATCTAACACTTTTATTTTACATGAGTACGATTTTTTATAAAAAATGATTAAATAACATCACTTTTTTTGAGTAAAAACCGAAAAAGCGACGTTTAAAAACACAAATAGATGAAGTTAAAATTGGCAAACATGTTTCAAAAGCATAAAGCTTCCTTCTTCAGTGCCAAGCAAGAAATGGAAAGAAACAAAGTGCCGGGAGAGTTTAAATAGCAAAGGAGCAAAAGCTAGGCCAATCAGGTGTCAGCGTGTGCCGAGCCCTGATTTGGCGTTGCGTTGTCAGAAAATTTTTTTAAACTTTTAAATTTTCTGACAACGCAACGCCAAATCAGGGCTCGGCACACGCTGACCACCTGATTGGCCTAGCTTTTGCTCCTTTGCTATTTAAACTCTCCCGCCACTTTGTTTCTTTCCATTTCTTGCTTGGCACTGAAGAAGGAAGCTTTATGCTTTTGAAACATGTTTGCCAATTTTAACATCATCTATTTGTGTTTTTAAACGTCGCTTTTTCGGTTTTTACTCATTTTAACACAAAGTGAACTGCTTTTAATCACTTTTTTATTATTTTGACGTGGCGGACAAACTTTGAAGGCATGTATCTCAGAAAATAAGTGGAGCAAGAACCTAACAATTTGGACTTTTCCATGCCTCTATATGATCAAAATGTGTGCCAAATTAAAAGAAAATCCGAGTCGGTTGTGCGACCCCCATTCGGTTAGTTGGTATGGAATCACTCATAAGTATAAAATTTACTTCAAAGTCATCTGTTTTTTTTTTTTTTTTTTTTTTTTTTTGTGGTAAGGAGACTGATAAATTTGAAAATGCACAAATCATACATTTTGTCTTTATACGTTGTTCAAATTAACAAATTCAGCACTAAACTATTTCCTCAATATGGATGAAAATTAATATTTACCTTTTTGAAGAAGCAAAAACAAATAAATTGTTGAAGACATGTGATGGTAAATGAACCTTTAAACCCAGCTTTGTGTACCAATATTCTCACATCATGCAAGTAAATTGAAGAAAAACTAAAAGGCATTCCACTACCCTTAGTGATATGATTTTATGTATAAAATAAAGTCCCAGTCTTTGAAATTGATCTACAATTGTATTTAAAAAAAACGTATATAAAAGCAAGAGACCAAAATGAATTCACTCTTTTAGTTAATCACTCTTTAGTTAATTTAGTTCTTAATCACATACGTATTCATTTCAAATAATGATTTGGATTATAATCAAAAATATTTTCAAAAGCAAACTAATTTTGTTTTTTGAGGTACAAAATTTGAGTTTTCAGTGCCAATGAGGAAATATGCTGGTTTCTGTGATTAAGTGTTCTGTGTTTTAAGGAGTTTCATACAACTTCTTAAAATTCACCTATACTAACCTTTCTTTTTAATTTCTCCAACGTAACCCATTGCTCTGTTTTCTTTGTTAAAAACTGAACTATCCACATTGAAAAAAATTACAGGAGCACACTGCTTTAACGAAATTATGCTAATATTTAAACCAAATACTCAGTTCAAATAAAACCTCCATAATTTAAAGCTGGACTGAAAACAAAAGAAGAAAAATCCATGTGCAAATTAACGTTCCTGACATCGAAAACCAAAAAGAAGATTTTTATGCAGAAACTAATTTCTCAAAAGTCTCTTTGTTTGCTGCCTCAATGTTGAAGTTCAACTAGTCAGCTTTTGTTCAGAGAAAAGGTGACTAGAAGATGGCACACATACGTGATTCATAGGAATCCATGGCTTGGTGTATTATGGGGATACTGGAATCAAAATAAAATATAAAGCAGTGTAGTTGACTCAGTTGAAATTTCTTTGGAGGACTGTAGAATCAATTCTAAGAAATTTGAACTGTGAGATGTCGTGTCGGGCTGTTATTAGCTAGTCAAGGCAGGACAGCCACTGCTATCCAGCTGTGGACAGTTTCTTTTGCAGCAAAGCGAAGTATCTCAAGCCATTCGATCTAAAATAAACTTCGTCAGTGGGGTCTGTATGCACATAGGCAAATAATCTGTGTTCTGCAGACAGCAAAACTTAGTGCAGATCAAAGAAAGAGGGCTGCTAAACATTGAGCTTGGATGGGAAGTGATTGGAGGCAAGTAATGTTTACTGACAAGTTTAGATTTAATCTACAAAGCGACTTCAGACGTATTTCGGTATGTCGAGACAGGGCACTAGAAATAAGCTGATCTTAAAGAGTTATATTATCTTTTCCTATTTTGCTGAGCTTATTTTTTTCGAGATAGATCCTGTTGTAGACAAGCAGAGGCGAGCACAGAATTTTTGGAGCCTGTCAGCATTTCTGACAAAGTCATTTCTGACTCAGAAATGACTTTTTTGAGTCCCCTCCTCTATACTGTTTACCACTGCGCATATATCACTCCTCATTCAATTAGTATTATTCACCCCCTCCTCGCTCCTCCAGCAGTTATGTGAAGAAAATTTTTAAAAACGTGTCAAAACCATGAAAGTTTTTACAAATTTATTGCCATTGACGAAACATATTACAAAATGATCCTTTTGGTTTACGTTTCGTGATTAAGAGGTATATCAAGACAACAAATACATATACATACGATATCGTGTTGACATGCAAAACAATACATAAAAAAATAGCTGTTAAAGTTTAATGTAATAGGAATGTAAATAATGTGTGATTTTTCGCTGACAATTCCTGTCGAATGAACCATTAGAATGATGAAAGAGTAAAAGAGACAAGTAATAAAATGATGACATTTTTCCGAGGCGGGAGAAAAGCTTGATACAGACGCCCTTCCTTCAAATCTCTATTGATTCTTAATTAAAGAGCAAGAAAGAGAAAAATAGTGTGATTTAATAAAACGTTGATTATTTAGAAATTCTTTTTGTGCAATTCATTGCTTTGAAGGAAACCAGAGACAACAAAAGTTATGAGTCCTTTAAAATTTTCAGACTAACCTAAGGATCAGGGGTCTCCCTTGGCAATTTTTTAAACAGCAGTCTGAAAACGAAATTTAATTCACTTTTTGTGGTGTTAAGAAGATGCTGGGAGGTGCAGGTTGAAGAGAAATGTTCGAAATCGATGTTTAAAGTCGCAGTTTTAGGAAATCTTTGGTAACGTGTGAAGAAATTAAAATGTTATTTTCCAACCCGATTTTTTTTTTTTTTTTTTCAAAATGGTTGTAAAATTTAGGCTATCTCTGAGAAAATCGAGAGTTTTCGGGGATTCTCTCGGAAAGTTTCCGAAATTGAACTTTTAAAAATGCAATATTTGGCAAGTTTTGATGGTTTTAAGGAAATAAGAATATTCGGGGTTTCTTCGATATTCGATATTGAAATCTAAAAATCTCAAGTTCAGGTTATCTGTAAAACCGTTGAAGAAATGTAGAGGGTTCAGTTGTCGAAATTTTTCAACATTAAACTCTGAAAAATGCAACTGTAAGTGCTTATGGAACTAGATAAAAGAATAATTTTTATGAGCAACGGTGCAGAAAAGGATAGGAATTACTATGATTTGCCGCTTTTAGATGAAATGAGTTATTTTTAAGCATAATTTATTCATGATGTATATTTTTAGAATGTTGTAAATTGCATCAACTATAATTAGTGTTTATGAAATTTTTGATTTTGACAAGAAACTTAAAAGAATAGAAACCAAGGAGTGGGGACTGAAGTTTTTTAGCTAGATTTTTGGACTTGTAGTGAGGCTGGAGAAAATTGAGGAGGGTGTACCTGTACAGGGGTGAGGATACGTTTTTAAAATTGAAGTCAAAACCGCAATTTTAAACAATTTTGGTAACGTTTGGAGAAGAGAGAAAGTGTTCCTGGCTCAATTTTTATTCCCAAAAGGGAAAATAATTTGGGCTATATTTGAAGACATTGGGGTTCTGGTCTCCTCTAGAAATGTTTTTTTTTTTTCGAAATTGAACTTTCGAAAATACAATTTTTGGTAATTATAGGAAAGATACGAAGGTTTCCTGTGAAAAAGTTTTTACATTCAAATCTAAACATATCAATTCCAGACATTCTTTGAGGACGTTGAACAAAAAGGGAAAGTTCAGCTGCAACGATAGAATGGCGCTCCTAATCCAGATATTTGCAAAAGGGAAGGGCTCCTAGGCAAAGTGCGAATTTGCCTATACACTAATAAGGCAATGGAAAAATCTCAATGACGAAACTATAGAATCTTAATAATGGAAAAAATGTTTTCTTGCTACTAAATTACAGATTTTTTTTTTTTTCAAGCATAGAGAAGATATTGTTCATCTTCTCTAAAAGAGCTCCTTTAAGCATTATTCTAAACTTTGAGGCCACCCCCCTCTTAGAAATATGTTACAGATGAACATAGCCCGATTGATTTATTAGAGGGCCTTAAGCCAAACACTTTTCTCCGGGGCCTTGTGTAGTAAACCCTTAAAAACACAAACAGCCAGACGAACGAAGCGGGTCGGCTTCACATGTTCAAATATCCTCTCAAAATATTTTAAAGATGCAGAGCATATCTCACACGTTACGCAAGAAAAAAAAGTGGGGGGGGGGCCTGAATAAAAGAGAAAATCTTAATCGCCATTATTTTTCTTAAATACAGATTGACTATAACTTAAACAAGGTCAGCCATTTGGGGCCACAAAAAAATCTCAGTGCTACACTGTTAAAACTACTGGTTGCGATTGGCACCTTCCCGGAGTGAAACTCTTGTAGCACCAGCGGCACCCAGTAGGGAGCCGAGATTTCACCCTTGGCTTGGGTGAAAAACTGGCACCCTCAATTCAACAAGCAGCGCGGGTGAAAGATGGAACCGTATAGGAGAGCATAATGGCACGCTCACTGTTCACTATTGCAGATCCCCCCTGTGCTGTGTGCGTTTTTGTTTTTCAATTGTGTTTACTTTTATTTATTGTCTTTATTCACGAAATCTTGGTACATTTTCACCTTGAATTCCGATTTGAAAATGATCGAAACTTGTAATTTAAGGCATTTTCTCACAGTTCAAACTTTCCAACATATTTTAAAAGAATTCATGACTTGGATTCAACTCAGTAGTTTTAAAATGCTATTGACATTTACTACAGCATTATCTGTACCGAAAATGAAGAGGAAAGGTATATTATGGATCCCTTTCCAAAACAATCTAAAATATTCAGTTGTATTATTATTTTAATAAAAAATTGAATTGTTTCATATCAATGCGTATGTATAGTTCGACATTTAAATATCTAAACTAAAGGACTAAAATATAGGGGTATTTGAAAAGCAGTTTTTGCTAAACGTCAAGTTTCTTGACTTATTAAAAATCGAAATCTATTTTAAGGATCTATTCATTTCAACGAATGGAACAGAAAAAAAAGTAAGCTCTGGTAATAACGAACTCAGCATTCGTTATCAATAACGCCAACGAAAGATATTAGCGAAAGCACGAAATGCAAATCATGGCATTTAAATAGTATATACATATACATATAATAAAAACAAATAAGAAAGAAAGAGTCGGCAGAGGTTTTTTTTTCCCTTTCCTTCGCGTTCTGCTGTTGTTGGTTGTGTCTACGCGGCAAAAGACAATCGCTACACAGAGATAAATTTCCGGAAGAGCACTTTGAAATGATTGTAAATATGTTGGAAAACCTTAGAACTATGATTAAATGCATGTACTTACGTGAGAATTCGAAGATTGAAATGAAGATTTCATCCATTTTTGAAAAAACTCAAGGTGAAAGATTGTGAATGCACTGTACCAAAAATTCTGTCGTGTCGACGTAAACAAGATGTCCGCCATTCAAATAGTTGATGATGATGATGAGACATCGGAGTCCCAATGCGCAGGCGCAGGCTATCAAAGGTGCCGTTTAGTCCTGCGAGATGTCTCACAGAGCATACGCAAGCTTCAATCATCCTAAAAGGTGCCGAAGGTGCTACATAGTTAGCTTAAAGCACCCTCTGAGAGGCCTTTCGGTACCGTAATAGCATTTCAAATTCGCTATGGAACCCCATGACACCTTGCTTTCACCCCAGCTTTCTTATTGGCACCCCTGCAGCACCCGTAGTTTTAACAATGTAGGCCAAAGCTTAGTCGGCTTGTTCGATATTCAGGTCTTACCAATGGGTCATTCCATGTCAAGTGTCCCAAATTTCGAGAAAATCCCCACTCGACCCCCTCCGATTTTGATGAAAATTTTTTTGGAAGTGCATATAAGACTTTCATGAAGCCATACCAATTTTTTGCTCCATAAGTGTTATAGTTCAGGCAATATAAATTATTTTGTAAAGGCCTCTTTTTCGGGTCATGAAAAAAATGACCAAATCGGCAAGTTTGTGCTTTTATTGCTCACGACCTAAGACGATTATATGGCTCAAATTTGGTGATTCTGATCACTGTTTGTGGTAGAATAGCCTACTTGTGTAACAGAAGCTCAAAGCACTGTAGATTTTTTGCAATTTGCTGCCAAAGTTGGTAAAAAATCGTATTTTGGCAAATTTTGACCATACGTTATCAGCTTGTATCTACTGAAAGAATGACTTTCTGGAGCTAATTCTTTCCTCGTTTGTAGCCTGATAGTTTGTCCGAAAGGTGTGCAAGTGGCATCTTGATAGCTCAAATAGTTGCTGAATTATGCGAGTTGAAATTCCAGTCAAAAAAAATTTTCCTCAATTTTGTCTCAATTTTAAAGGGCAATATCTCAAAAGGGTCATCTTGAATTTCAATTTTCTTTACATTATTGGAAAGAACACACTTTTCTTAGCTAAAAAACGTTGATTTTATTTTTGAGACAAACCAGTTTCAAGGGGATATTGCAGATTAAAAATGTGTACGTTATTCCACGTGAAATCAAAGAAAAAAAGGCATAGACCTTAAAAGTTCATGTCAAGTTGCTCTAATAAAATTTAAAAGAGATATTGTACTTATGTTCTGATGAAAAAAATATTTTTTAGATATTTTTGAACTTTAGTTTTTGTGTGCGCATCCGTAAAAACTCAAGAAATGGCAAAAAAAAAAGTTTCGTTTTTAACAAAAAGAATTATTTTTTTATCGCTGCTATAAGAGCTTGAGTCTTTTCTAGGAGTTATCTTAAAACTCTTGGAACAGAATTTTGGATGATATTTCACTTTGCAAGGTGTCATTAATATATTAAGGTCATAAAAATCATTGTTTCCTTTTAAAAAAATTAAAAATAAAAATAATTAATAAATGAGATAAATAAATAAATAAAACAATTAATATGGTGTATCTGCGACAAAAAATATGCACAATGGGACTCTAAAGCTATCATTCTAAAAAGCAATAACGAAAGTTTTCGATAGAGTTGAATATTGCAATTATTTCCGCCATGTAAACGATAACAATAGTGATTGAAAATATGATAAATAGTAATTGAAAATCCATTCTTTATACTGCCGAGGATGTGTCTAGGATATTCTGCCTATGATTGCAATTTGCCCATAAAGAAAAATGATAAAAAATGGGAAAATGCTTTTTATGACCTTGAAATATTAATAACCTACAACCTTGCCAAGTGACATATCATCCGAAATTCTATTTCAAGAGCTTTAAAATAACACATAGGAAAAGACTCAAGCTCTTATAGCAGCGATAAAAAGATAATTCTTTTTGTTAAAAACGAAACTTTATTTTTTGCCATTTCTTGAGTTTTTACGGATGCTCACACAAAAACTAATGTTCAAAAATATCTAAATATAGGTTTTTTCATCAGAACATAAGTACAATAGCTCCTGTAAATTATAAGAGAACAGATTGACATGAACTTTTAATGTCTATGTCTTTTTTTCTTTGATTTCACTTGGATAGACGTACATATTTTTGATCTGCAATATCCCCTTGAAACTGGTTTGTCTCAAAAATAAGAATAACGTTTTTTGGTTAAGAAAAATGTGCTCTTTCCAATGATGTAAAGAAAATTGAAATTAAAGATGACCCTTTTGAGATATTGCCCTTTGAAATTGAGACAAAATTGAGAAAAAAAATTTTGACTGGAATTTCAACTCGCATAATTCAGCAAATATTTGAGCTATCAAGAGGCCACTTGCACACCTTTTGGACGAACTATCAGGCTACAAACGAGAAAATAATTAGCTTCAGAAAGTCATTATTTCAGCAGATACAAGCTGATAACGTATGGTCAAAATTTTCCAAAATACGATTTTTTACCAACTTTGGCAGCAAATTGCAAAAAATCTACAGTGCTTTGAGCTTTTGTTACACAAGTAGGCTATTCTACCCTAAACAGGTCGCGAGCAATAAAAGCACAAACT
Organism: Uloborus plumipes; assembly: GCA_038373865.1. Taxonomy (NCBI): domain Eukaryota; kingdom Metazoa; phylum Arthropoda; class Arachnida; order Araneae; family Uloboridae; genus Uloborus; species Uloborus plumipes. The sequence continues at coordinate 43,153 of JAXGGA010008889.1, forward strand.
TGACGATTTGGTCATTTTTTTCAAGACACGAAAAAGAGGCCTTTACAAAATAATTTATATTGGCTGAACTATAGCGCTTATGGAGTTATAATTAAGTACGGCTTCATGCAAGTCTTATATGTACTTCCAAAAAAATTTTCATCAAAATCGGAGGGGGTCGAGTGGGGACGACTCGTACACTTGACATGGAATGACCCCAATGGAATACTGCTGACAAAATTCGCTTCCTTTTTTAAACATAACTCGTGCTGGACCTTTATAGGTTCCTATTAACAACTTTTAATCTTAACCTCTTCGATTAGATATAAGTGTTAGTGTTAAGTTATTTTTGAAATCCGGGGCCCCCTTCAGACTTGGTGCCTATGCCAACAGGTGTACCCATTACCCCCTGTGCTCGCGCCTGTAGACAAGGTTTCATGGTTTGCATTGGTATCAGCTCTAACGGATGACAGACCTGCCTGTCATTCGAACTGGCAATTCGACAACCCAATTGTATGCAGACGAGACTCTGAAATCACATGTCGTATCACCTCGTACAGCAATAGGCGATTCCTTTCTGTCAATTCATCATACTGCCAGACCATATTCAAGTCAATTTCAATGATCATTAACTAAAGTATCAGTAACCATTTTATAAATCTACATCATATGTAATATATATTTGGACATTCATACATTTTCTAAAGGATTCAGAGGAAAAACGGCCGAACAATCTTCGAATGAAGCGAAAACATAAGTTTGCTGTCGAATAAAATAATATCAAAGGCAGATAAATTGTTAGAAAATATTTTTTGTCAAATAATGTGTAATGAAAAATTATTAGTTAAATGTAACATTTATGGCTATAAATGAATGAATAAAGAAACATTAAACGAAGATTTCATCAAAAAGTGCTCTTTAGTTCGATTTTTCAGTGAACCTATGGTATGAGATCAAGCATCAAGTGTTTTTAATGGTCAATAAAAAAGGTTACGAAGAGGAAACGTTTAGAAACTTTTGTTTTATCTCATTTTTATGCAATGGGTCTTAGTTATTCTTTCATTAAAGTCTATAATTAAGAAATTGATATTGTGGAATATTATAAAGGATTGTAAATACTTGCGTGACTAAAACGTATTATTTTTTTTCCACAGCTGTAGCCTCACAGTCGAGTATTTCTACCTTACAAGATGTTCATTCTGACAGTTCAGAAGATGAAGATTATTTTTATTCGGTCCCTGGGCCTACGCCTCGAGGTAGTAGTACTTAGTCTGAGAATAAGGATTAATTTCTTACAAAAAACTCTTCACTGCAAAATTTTTACTACAAATTCGTACTAGTATAATGTGTTTTACAAAATATGAGATATAGGGTCTTTCAATTAGAGCCGGTAGATGTTGAAATGGAATAAAACAAGCTTCGTGTGTGTGTGAGGTATTAAAGAAATTCCCTTTTTCATTTAAAACGCCTATGTATGACATGTATGGAGTATGAAATTTTTCAAATGTTCATCTCATAGTACCACGGATCCGAGTGGTCTAATTTGCAATGACTCTACTGTATAGATCTAACTGAATCTAAGCGCTGTTGATTTGGCTTTTAGGGCATCGATGAGTTGCGGCTCATTTGTGTAGACCTGTGACTTCAGGAAACTCTACAAGAAAAAATATGTTAGGGTCTAATTGTCCGATCTTAGTGTCCAATTCACATCATCATCTGTAAGTCTGTAAGAGATAAACATACCCTCAAATATTCCATGCATAATGTGCATCGTGGCGTCCGCTGTTTGGCGCGTAGCTTCATCCTGTTGAAACTACATATCGCTTACATCCATATCTTTCACTTTCAAGCAAAATAAAATATTTTCATCGTTCTGTAGCGCTCGTTGTTGATTGTGGGGACTTCACCGACGTTGTTTTCAAAAAAATACGTAAAGGCGGGTCAGGGGGGAAAAAAGATAAAAGTGACTAAAAAGTGATTTCGAGAAAAACGAAGAACAAAGTTTGATTTCTCGTAGCTCCTTGTGTAGTTTTTCAAGTTTTCATGCACATTTCGGTCATTCTCATTTTTTTTCCTCCTTGTTGTTCTACCAGATGATACTAGTCCTTCATAGCCCCTAGATAGCGCTAATATCTCAAAATTGACGAAAAAGTGACTTTCATCTTTTTTCCCTCTGACCCTTCACGTGTAAATGACGCCGTTGGCCCAAATCCGCACCAAACTAACCCTTTGTGGATGTATTGTCATCTAATGACCCTCATGTAAGTTGGTGTCATCCCATATATGGCTATAAAGAGCCACCACATTTGCTTTGAATTGAGCGCAACACACGCGGCGTTTACACTAAGGAACAGCAATTTTTATAATGAAGTTTTGTCATTTGGGAGTGCTGCTCAGTCATGTAATTTATCAGGGCGTACAGAGATGCCCCTAAAACAACATTGCCGTCGCAGGTTACCAACATCTACCCGTGCTAATTGAAAGACCCTTTATTACACGCAGATAAAACTTACTGCAGTAGAATCAAGCTAAAACTAGAGATTATTGCTCAATTACTTTTGGAGGCGATGTGCATCCCTGATAATGGCAATACGAACACAGTAAAAAAGTCTTTATAGTTTGCAGTAAATGTCCTTAACCCACTTAAAAACAAAATGTAAAAGCCGTTTTTCATACACCGAACAGTATGGAGTACTCCTCTTAGCAAACTTTATTGGCCCAATCGACATTTCCTCTAGTTTGCTATTTTAAGTTAAAGTACACTACAGCTTTGTGATATTGCATTGCTATAGTAGAAAGTCTGCGCATTACGTGGTTTTATTTACTTAAGATAATTGTACTGGATGCGTTCAAACTATAAGATCTCAATTTTTCCCTTTACAGTGAAAGTTAGTAGAATGATTTGGGGGATGCTGAATTTAGCGGGAAACATTTTGTCTTTAGTAACATAGGGTGCCATGAACGGCGGGAATACAGTAAATATTTCCGCGAAGAATGTTTCACACTTAACATGGCGAAGATTAGCTTACACGATGAACTTGTAATCGTTAGTTTTCTCCACTTACGGTGTGAAACACCAATTAAAGTTAATCTGCAATTGATTGAAACATGCTGTGAAGGCGTCATGAAGGCTAAATTAGAGCGTGCGTTCATGAGTGTGAAAGTTTGAAGAAGGTCGGGTGTTCTACGTGAGTAATCATGGCCTCGGTGATGTTGGTTCGTGGTCAAGGCTAATTCGGTTTATTGTCGTAAGATTTTCGACTTTCTTTGAACTTTCGTATCCATAGACGCACATTTTTCATTCATAACACTTTCTTCGATTGATGGTGAATCATTTCATTGTTTTTATGCCTTAAATACCACTATATCATTTATTGGTATAGTGAAAAAAATGAGATCTGTGCGTCCCCATAAATGTAAGTATACATTAATGCTACATCGATATATTTAAAAGACAACTCATGCACTCCACGTCGATATTTTCATTCACATTTTCGGTAATTTCTAAGCACATTTGGCTTGAGCTCCAAGACAAAACATTGGAAACAGTACTACCAAATCATAACAATATAGTCTCGGAAGCTGTGAAATAATGTACGCAAGTTTTGTAGCAAAAATTAAAAGCTGCAAGCAAGCTGTTTGAAGCTCTCATACTACAGGGTTCGTACTTCCTTAAAAAACCCTTAAGAAACCCTTAATTTTATCAAGCAAAATTAAGGTCCCTAAAAAACCCTTAAAAAGTCCTTAATTTTGGAAAAATTTCCTTAATTTTTAAAACACTGTTTCAATTATTTTTTCTTTCTTTTTCACCATGAATTAAAAGCTGGAGTCACTCCAGCTTTTACCTGCCAACTTGTACGTTTTGGCCGTACAATGTACGTTTTTTTGCATTATTTTACGCTCGTACGGAAAAGTGTAAAATCGTACGTTTTCTATAGATTTTTCATCTATTCTTTTTTTTTTACATAACTAAATTTCACCTACTAGGCTTTTTTAAAATCATCGATACATGTATTATAACGCGAGGGAGAGCCTAAACGTCGTCATATTTCAGCGCTGAGCGTGTACTTCGCGGAAAACTGGTTCATGAGATTGAGACTGAATCCTTTTGCATCGTACAAATATTTTAATATTTGCGAAAATTTTAGGTTACATAAACAAATGCTATCTTAGGTTATCACATTTAATTATTTATTTTAATAAATTTTTAATTTTTTCCTTCCCATTTTACATGTTACATTTTACCCGCGATTCTGTTAAAATCGCTTCGTTTGTTTGATATTTCAATCGTTTAACAGTTTGTCAGTGTTTTAATATTTTTGATGGTTAGAAGTTATTTTGACTGGATCATTTTTTAATTTTTATAATTGACAAATAAATTCATTAAAAAAAACTGATCTATAATCGACGAAAAATTGCTTCCTGCGTTGAGATTTCAGCCCTTTTTCATCTTGAAAGTATTTTAATATTTTTGACAGCTGGAAGTTATTTTGACAAGGCTGGTGAAGCCTACTTTTACTTCATTTATTTTTTATTATTTATGTTTTTTTTCCCTTCCCAGCATACTGATATTCAGAACATACTTTACCGAAAATTGTATAACTGAAATGAATTTATTTAATTGAAAATCTAAGGAAAAGTTAAAATGGTAATTAAAATGAAACAAAACTACTGAAAGTGACAGTGATATTCTTTCAAAACCTTATTTAATATCTAATTTTAATTAAATAATTGGCCTCAGTACAGTTTCATAGGGGAAATCGTAAGATTTTCTAAGAAGACATGTTGGCAGGTATGGCCCAGTGTTATCCAAGGTTTCTTTTTGCCCGTTATACCCATGCGGTACAACTCCACTTTGTTATACATCTCAGTAACTTCAACTGACACATAACAAATGAACTCTACTGATTTCTCTGTTTATGCCTAGTCGATCGAGAAAGCACGTGTGTTGTGGAGTTTTTTGCGTTTTGAAAATAGCAAGAAGTAGATGAATAAGTGCGTTAGAAATAGACGCTGAAAACTTAAAAATTTCTGCTAATAATCTCTGTGATGCAGAGGTGCCCATCCCCCCCCCCCAAGCTCAATGGCGCAAATTCCCTCCCCCCCCCAAAATTTTCCCAACCCTCTTGTCCTTTTTATTTTTGATTTCTACCCCTCTTTTTTATTTTATTTATATTTTTACATATTTTTTTAAAATATTTATTTATTTTTTTAAATTGTAACTATTATTTTTTATCTCTTATCAATTTTATAAAAGTATTAAGTATGCGTAGAACAGAATCGCTTTTTTTCTCTTCTAGACATTCCAAGCACACTCACACACACAAAATAAATAAATAAATAAATAGAAAATAATCATAAAGAAATAAAAACTAATTTAAATTGAAATATTAATTAATGAATAATTTTCATTAAAAAAATCTAGCTAATTTAATTAAAAAAATAATTAATCAATAATTTAAATAAATAAATAAATTAGTTTTGAAAAATTCCCCCCCCCCCCTCCAAATTTTGATGGCGCTACTTGCGCTATAATCCCCCTTTGTAGGCACCCCCTGCTATGATGAAGGGGGAAAAGAACAGACGCTCAGAAATTTATTAAAGCAAATGCAATTAGAAAAACTGTCCATAAGAAGGAGACTAAATTAAATAATATTGTTCAAAAAATTGAACACAAAATAAGTTTAAAAAGTTGAACCATTGTTGCATTATTTTTAAAGTATTTTATAGCAAAATTGTGTTCCTAAAGCTATTCAAATATTTTCCTATGAGTCCTTAAAAAATTTTGGGAGCCCCTAAAAAGTCCTTAATTTTAATTTTAAAAAATAAGTATGAACCCTGTACTATTACATGAATTTGAAGTTCAAATTTTTGCCTTGATAGCTTAAAAGCGAGTAATACGGTAGCTATTTTACTTTTAATATATTTTTATTTAACTGATTATACTTATATGTATTTTCTTAATTTCTAGGTGAAATATCAATCGATGAGATACAGAAAGAAGAAGTAAGTTTGTTTTGTTTTGCTTTTATTGTACATATGCCTAAAACATTTATGTTTTACTCCAGATATTTCCTTGGATTCGTTCTTAGGTTTGTTTTGCACAGAATTTGACCCACATTCTTTCTCAAACAATATGTTCGCCAGATTCCCCCCCCCCCCCCCCCAACCCCGTTGGAAAGATATCTCGATTTAAAAAAAAAATGACGCTGGAACTTTTTGCTGTTGCGGAAATCATGTTCAAATCACGACCTACATAGCCTACGGGTGAGGATGGGAGGATGCGCTGTGAGGACTGTGCCATTGGAATTTTTAGAGATTGTTTTTAAGCATTTTTTTTTTCCTTATCTCTCATTTTTTATCATTGTGAGGATACTTCGTAGCATTTGAGGGGATGCTCCAACGTTCCTGGAGAGATAGGCACCCCCGTTTGAACTATTCTTGTCGTGAAAATGATGATAGAAAAAGTTGTGCAACAGGGAGAACTATTTCCACTAAAAAATCACGTTGAATAAGCAGTTACTATTAACAGTATATTCCAAAAAAAAAAAAAAAATCTTAAACTTAGTTTGTCTTTGGCACAAACCACGCATTTTCGAATAGTATTGATGCTTTTTTTTCCCCATTTCTTTTACGACACTATAATATCACTCGAAAGCAAAGGTATTGGGAATTGTTTCTAACATATTTGCGGAAAGAAATCAAAAATGCTTTTGAACTAATATTTTTCTTTTACTTACATTTATTTATTATTATTTGCAGATCAAAAAGCGAATGTCTTTACCGTTGAGAACAGAAAGCAGTCAAAAACCCTCTGGAAGCAAGAAAAGATGGAAAGTGTTTAGTCTTCGGAGGAAAAACTGAAACATCATTTGATGGACATACAATTGCTATCCTAATGTTATGTAACATACCCTGATAGAACAAAACAAAAATACCTTATTCAGCTTCGAAAATATATTTCATTCATTATATTAACATTTACTCTCCGATTTTTGCTGATTTAAGCATTAGTCTGAGATTAAAGGCAGTAAATAATTGAACGCATCTTAAGTATCACAGCACTAAATAAATAAATACAAAAAAACTTTATTATTTTCTGAACTTCAAAAGTGATTGTGGAAACATAATATTGAAGGTATCCTCTGTTCATTTATTATACCTTTGATTAGTTTCCACACATGTATTTTAATGCATTTGCAATATTTGAAACATGTTTATTGTCAAACAAACACACAAAAATAGTGCAGTAATTTATTTGAAAACAACACTAGCCAATTGGTAAAGCCTTGTTACTCAACTTACTTGATGTTCCTTCTAAAAATTATATTTTTTGGTTTTCGAAGTAAAATGTAGCAAACATTATGACAGCATATACTGAATCAATTATGAGAGCCTGGCCTCAGATATCTCCTCTCAAATTTCCAAACGAGTCTTACCATAAACTCGCCACTTCAAGCAATCTAAGCATTACATAAGGGAAAAGAATGCATTTTACAAGTTCCTCTTTCATATGGAGTTTTTTTATTTGATTTAATACATTAAGCTGAATTTAATACCGATACAAATGTATTGATCAAATTGACTGAAGTACTTGATGTACACTAATCATACTTCCAAATTTTTCTAAGAACTATGCCTAAATGAAGACGAACTTTTGAAATTTTACTGCTCGCTGAATGATTAAATTCTTTAAACAACAAAGTTTGAGTAAATTGATTTTTTACCGAAAGCTCAATAGAAGCGTATAGAAATATTCTACAAAACTTGTAATTTGATGTTACCTATGTTATTTATGACACAAAATCATCTTTTGTATATTTTATAAATTGATTATATATAGAGAAATAAATATTTACTTTTAATGAGACAATGTATTTTTTTACTGTGTTTTGTTGTCACGTGTATACTTTTTACTTTTGTTTATTGAACAAAGGTTTTTTTTTTTTTTTTTCAAAACCAAATAGCGAAGCAGCTCGATTATAGTCCACCTTTTTGTGCAATTTCGCTTTTTATGTCATTTACCTTTTCGTAGTCATCGTCACCATCATAGTTTTGCTCATTTCATTCAATAAAAATTTTGGGTTGAAATTTCTATGCTTCATAATTGGGTGTACTTAACATCAAAGTAAACAGAAAAAAAAAAATAGGCTGTCATTACCATCCTTACTCATAATGGTAGTTTAGACATAATTGTACAATTTTGTTATTTCTTATCATTTAAAACACGTTTGAATGTCTTTATCATCCAGAACGAAAATTAAAAACATGGGGTTAAAATGAGACTGAGGACAAAATAGTACTAAGTGCATTGTTTCTAATATTTTAGATGCTAGACATTTCAATTTTATTTTTTTTAATTATGGATGTTTTACAAAATAAGTTTAATTTAAGCTCACTTAGAAAATTATTTGGTTATCTCAAAATAATAATAATAATAAATAAATAAATAAATAGTTAAGAATTTGTTGAATATTCATTTTGATTTTATAAATCATCGATGTTTAGCTAAATCAATTGATTCATGAATTTACAAATTAAGGAAAACTATCTAAAAAAATTACATAATGATACCTTTGTCAAATTTTCCAATTTAACCCTCAAAATCCCTGAAATAAATGAATATGCTTTACGAACTTTTACAGTTCAACAAAAACATATATCTTGTCTTAATTTAACCCATTAATGCCTAGCGTCCCTTTTTAGGGACGGTCCAAAAAAGGCTCTGAATTTCCCCAAAATGAACATTTCAACCAAATAATAGTGTTCAATTTGTACCTTGGTATTGTTTCAGTTCGTTATTAACAGATTGCAGCGCATAACCATTGTAAAGTGTGTTCTGTAGCAGTTTTAATATGATTTTTATCGAAAATGACATAGTTCACAATCTCAAGAAAAAAAGCTAAGTTTTCAAAGTTATTCCCAGCTTCCCAGTTTATGTTAATAGCTGATTTTATTTCTTCTTATAAAATGTCTTTTTAAATATTATATCGTAGGCAGAAAAAAAAAATAGTAAAAAAAGTATGTACCCTCTGGGGTCTTTCGTAACTTTTAAAGGACGATTTTTCTTTCCTTAATAAAAATTTTTTTTTACATAATATTTTTTTTAATTATTTTTCCTGTCCATTAAACACTGTTTGTAACCAGTATACAAAATATCTTTGGAAAAAAAATGTCAGGCATTAATGGGTTAAAAAAAGCTAAACCGTGCACCCCTTGTGAAAATTTTAAAAACTGGAATGCAAAAACAATTTTTGTAGAGAATTGCTCATGTAAAAATTTGAGACCGCCAAACTCGTATCCCCCTCGGTTTTTTGACCTCGCGATAGCCGTGATTGCACTAAAACCATAGATTCGTACAATGTTTGGGGTGGGGGGGGTCAAAAATGTACAGTTATGTTATTGCTGCGCCTTTGACCCATTACGGGCGTACCGATGAAATTCCACTGTGACCTCCCAAAAAATTTTCTTGCCCTGCAAATTACGGTACAACCTTGCAAAACTGAGATTCTGTTTACTATTAAATAAAATTGTTTTAACTATGTACCCGATTAATCTTATTATTAGATATTATATCTGTACCTCAGAACCAGACTAACGTAAGTCCATTTTCGTAACTTTTCAATAGAGGGAGAAAACTATTGTCGGATACATTGAAAGGATGGGACTCGCGCTCTTTTTATGCTGCTAAATAATTGTGAAGTATTTCTTTTATAGAGTAACGTTCTCATGACGCAATGCAGAATAAGATTATACATATAATGCAGTAATAAAGTGAAAATAGCGATGTTTGGACTTACGTCATTCTGGTTCTGAGGTGCATATATATGTACGTATGATATTACATTGTGCATGCATGCTTGTATTTTATCATTCAATAAAATTTGTACTTCATTAGGCAAATTTCGGAGAATTTTCTCTCAAAATTTTAGTTCAGGGGGCCCTTGTCAACACCTTCTCCTAATAGGCACTCCTGACGAGGCCTACAAATATATGTAAAAGCTTAATCAGGGGATAAACACCCCGACAAGCAGACTTAACCCTAGTAAAGAACTATCCTAGGCTGTCCCTTTTCCTGCGTTTCGGTCCCAGGAATTTTGCTCCTGCTGCCCCCTTCTCTCGTCAACTGCAAGCATTAAATGATTTTTTCAAACTTATCATAAATGCAGATTTTTCTTAAAATCATGTTGTTAGTATTCAAGACTAGAGATGGGAACGGTGGAAAACGTTTGGGGAAAAAAAGCTATTTTTCCCTTGAAGAAGTTTACTTCAACTCGGGGAAAATGGACCTTTTTAAGTTTTTTGCACAAAATGATGAATTCAGAAATTTATAACATGTATATTCCAATGCACTTTTTTATTTAAATATTTTTTCTGCTCAGTATCACACATGAAAACACTGATAATGCAAGCTGTAAGATAATTTATTTCCCCTTCGCTCCAAAGTATTATGTGCTACTTTTTTCACTATAACTAAATGCATAACACGGCGTGATATCAATAACATCAGTTAATAGAAAGATTAAAGTTAAAATTTTAGGATACTGTCTTGTAATATGTGGGTGTACGTATAAATGTAGGCAATTCTCTATAACAGCAATTTCTTGTCCCTGGCTTACAGCAGCCTTAGAAACGTGTTTCATTTATTTTATTACTATTTATTTTTCAGGTTCTAGCAAACAAGATAATAGGCATTTAACCGTGCTAAATAATACTTAGTTTATGTAAAGACTTAATATAAGTACTACAACATCATTACTGATTACCATTCACTGTCCCTATTAAGATTTTCCGTCATTAATGAACTGCAAGACTAGTTACTATTGTATTTTTAAAATATATTGTTACAATGCTTTACGTATCCTAATTTCAAATTAAGTTTCATTTTTGATTGATTACATTCATTAATAGGTTTCTTGCATAGTTAAAACGTTATCTCCTGCATTGTACATAGTCACCGTCCAACAGTTTTTACAGGCTTTCATTACTATAAGGTGCAACTGGAAGCTGAAATAACTTTCAGTTTTAGTAGCAGTCATCACTTCTTTGTTAGTAAAGCAAGAATGTTTCGTGTGGAAACTTCTAAGCTAAAAAATAAATAAATAAATAAATAAAAAACAGTCATTACCATCCTTACTCATGATGAGTTACTTTTAGTGTTTGTGTTT